>NIUQ01000187.1:0-64839 GCA_002796945.1 Plectus sambesii | reverse complement strand
TTATCGACTGATATCTCGTTCCTTCTCAAAATAACTAAAGCCTTTCAGTTCGATTTTTTCTGTGTTGTCTTCATTTTTATTTCTTGCGGCGTGAAGCGCCTTTTTCCTCAAGTGTTGATATCAGTAGGTTGCAGTTGAGGCGCGAAGCGCCACAACTGCAACCTGCTGACATCAAGACTATGAGCAAGATAGATTAGTCTTAGCCACTGTAATATCATTGCCTTTCTAGCAAACAGTTGAGGAAAGTAAATAGGAACGAGCAAGTCTTTCTAAAGTGAAACTTTAGCCTTTTCACACTAATATCATTCCCTTTCTAAGGGACCGAAGGTCCCTTTGTATACTGTTAATTATACAGAATTCAAATTCCGACTAAAAGAATTTATTTCCTTTGTATACAGTATTAAAACCAACAATCAATATCTGGAATAGGAGTGGAGCTGGAGTGGAATAGGGCTGATCAGCAAAACATTGACAGCAGTATATGGTGATTTTTCATTATACTTTATCTGTACAAATTAAAATTAATACCTGGAATAAGAGCGAAGCCGAGCGCTTCGCGCTCGGTCGATTAACGGAACACTATTATTGATACACAAGCTGCAATCGCGCCCAAAATATTGCGGAATACTTTAGGGGTAGAAATTATTCGGTGGTATTAAATTTCGGTGATTTCGGTGTTCGGACGACCACCGAAATTAAGTACCACCGAATATTTCTAACCCTACAGTAGATAGCGCGGAATGATCATTCTGTCCAGAATAAGAAGAGATAATCGCTCAATCGCTGAAGAGTGACTGCTGTTGCGGGCGCACAACGAACGCGGCAATGCACGCTCGCCCAAAACAGATTAGGCGACGTGCAATATTTCGCATAACCGAAGCGAACGGTTTTGACAAAATGCCAACTATTGCACTCGCTCGCCATTACGTCACTGTCCGCACATTGGGTCACCGCCTTTCCATACGAACAGCGGACTGACTGCACCGACAAACGAAGCTCCGCCTACTGCTCGTTTTCTGTTGCTAGGCAACACTAAATGTGACCAATAGCGCAATGACAAAAGGCGCCAATTCAACTTGCGCAGGCAGACAGCCAGGCAGCCAGGAACCGAAAATTCGAAGATTGCGAGAAAATGATCAAATTTCGTTCCGATTTTTTTCGTACATGAATGAGTATCACTGTGACCGATCTTTTGAGCTATAGATCGTCAAATTCTGTCCAGCAGTTCGTGAGATATCACAGAAAAATCGAATACGAAAATCCGCGCGCATACAAAACTAAATAGGAACGAGGCCGAGCGCTACCGCGCCCGGCTGATATATTGTTAGTAAGGGAATGACAAAATAAAAATTTATGGTAGGTTTAACACGAATGTGGGATAGGTACAGAAAAAATTATCAAAAAACTATTTCAGCATTTCTTCTATTATTTCTGTACCTTCTACCCTACGAATACCGTCATAAACGTTTTGCCGAGACACGGGCGATATTACGAATTATGATATTGACTTGGCAATGTTTGCGGTATTAACGATGTTTAATATATACTGCTTGTTTGACCACTGCTTTTACCTCTTGCGTTCCATTTGTGAATGCAGATATACCATCTGACTTCAACCACGCTTACACAATGCAGATGAAGGAATATTTCGGTGATTGATATGAGTAAGTTAGAACTACCAAAATTTTAGATTTATTGATTAACAATAATTCCGCCAGAAAAAAAGAAACTGTACCGCGAGTGAATCACCTTGATTATAGGAATAAACTGGTAAATATGTTATTATTTATTCGTATCAATGGTTATGGAATGAAAGTCATTAAATGTTTTTTTCTAGGAGGAAAATTGCTTAAGTTCTAGCCGTGATAGAAGTTCTGTAGAATGCTCTAGCCGACTAGGATATTATGTTTGAAAACAAGCGATGGTGGAAAAATACTGCTTACTGCCGAGTTTTACTCACTGGACAATAACACTTTTATATCATAATAAGCAAGCAAAAAATCTCAGTAAAATTTATCGAAAATTTTTTCTATCAATCTGTAAAACTTCAATCTGCCTCACTGCTTAATTTTTTAATTATAGCTTATTTTGTACAACGCTGTTTTAGAAAATGAGAAAAGCCAAACATCAAAATGAGAGATTGTTTAGCAACTCGGAATAATGACCAAAAGTCGGTTCAGATCTTGGATGGGCTGAAAATCCTATCGGTGAATCTGCTTCATATCACGAATAATCTGAAACTGAATGTGGCGCTTTCAATGTGGGGGACGAATTTCACAGCATTAAATGATCATCACAGCAGTTGGCTTGTTTAAGTAAGCATCGCACAGCTAGGTTATTGAGATAAGGCAATGGAAAGACGAAAAGAACTTGCACGATAAAGGTTAACAACGTAGGAATAATGCTCTCCAAGCGCGCACTACTCTGCGCATGACTCACTTTGAGCGCCCACATTCTATTAGGTTGTTGAACTTCAGTTAGTACTGTGTTCCTCGTCCCAAGCGGTTGCTCGTTATCTTCTTGAGCACCATCTTCGTTTTATTAACTGCCTTCCCATTTTTCTCTTTTCATAATTCACCTGTTGTATTACGGATTCTTTATTGGCCATTATGAGTCGGCGTCAATGCTGTTGAGACTCCATGCTTATTCTGCAACCAGCGTCCTGACAATTCATTTGTGCAAGAGAGCGGTGGGAACACGACCAAATGAAACCAAATGACTGATCAAAGGATCTTAGTCTATCACTGAGATTGTACAATGTGACACACCCTACCGTTAAGATATTAAAGCAGCTCCTCGCTTTTAGCGGTTTTTCTTCTCACGGCAAGGCTGCAACAGCAGGCATTATGGCTAATTTTAGGCAAACTCTAGCATGGCGTCCACGGTCAATGCACAAGGTTCTACATGCTGCCCGATGCATTACGTCTCAAAGTGTTGTCCATCTCCCTGAATATCAAGTGCAATCAAGATGCCATGGATATAGTCAACAGCATCGACAATATCCCGAGTCCTGATGCTCTGGTACGTTTCCGCCTATATTCAGCATCGCGATTCAGTCTTAATTTCGGCTTGAAACTTCTTCACGATATAGCGCACAGTCGCAAATGGGGCTGCTCGGTGCTGTTTGTCGACTGGTACATGCTTCAAAAATATTAAACCGATAACGTGGTCGAGAGAAGAGGCGACGTTGCCCCCGATTTTCTCTCTCCTTATCATTCTTTAGACAATCGCATCGCCCACGGCGAACTTTATTAAACGCTTACTTTGAGATGATTCATCTCTACCTAAACCGCTGCGCTCTTCTCTTCAACGCGGAAACTGATAAGCAATGTATCATGGAAGGTGTTTTGTGCGGCGAGAAGAGTCGGTCCTTCCAATTAGCTATTAGAGTAAGAAATATCTAGCTTTCAACCCTATCAGAGCCTGTAAAAATCAAGCTCTCGCCTGCGTCGATATTCTTTCGTTTATATTCATGTCGACTCACGATTAATCTTTTCTACATTCGATCAGTTCCATTGAAAAATGTCTCCCATTCCTGCCTAATAGGTTACAGTTTGTTCAAGTATCAAACGATGACGATATCCCATTTGTTTGACGGTCTCTTGTGTTTCCATATGTTCATAGACAAACTGCGATGAACTTTACTTGTTTCTGTTCAATAAAATATTCCTGCTTGTTATTGCTGGTTTCGTTTCACTAAGCGACGTTTTTAATCGTCTGGCTTTAAAGCTATACACGATGTGCACTACAGATCAATGCCTTGCGAGATTGTGTGCAAATATGTTTTAAAATTAGGTCCTAGGGCGCAGTTGTGCCTTCTTGCCTGCAGCACGTCAAGACCATATCCATGGTGAGTCTGGTCTACTTAAACCAGGTGTTGGAAATCTTGGATCAGTCGTCCGAGGTGAGGAATACCGTCACGGGAATTGTCCAGCAGACTGGCTTCGCGGCAGGCGGAGTTGCCATAGGCGGCCTGATCGGCGGTCGAAGCGGCGCCCTCTTCGGCGCCCTCCTTGGTTTGTGCACTTTCTCAGTTGTTTTGTGGCCGAATTGCATCAGTCGTTGTAGACTTGCACTGCTTTAGTTAAAGCTGTGTAAATTTTTTAATTCACACTCGAAAAAGTTAGGCATAATATTGGCTTGCTAACCGGACGATCACCATATTTCTATGGGGAGCACTTTTGTCGCAATCTCATGCTTTATTTTTTAATGAAACTAAGCCAGTTTCTTACTAATTGTGCTGAATAATAAATATTTTTAGTGCATTCAAAACCGGATAAGTGCACACCGCTTAAATGGACACACTGGTTATATGTATAAAATTTTCGTGCCTGGTCGATGTGCACTTATCCAGTATCGACTGCACTGTCATTCATACCAAAACATCGCTTGTGAGCAAATTCTTTAGCGTGGTCCAAAAAATCAATCAGTCGATCTCATATCGCGCACTTTAGCAAAAGTCATTCTTTGTGGGTATTCTCTTGCAATGCGTTAAGTATGAATGTCGCAAAAGTCGTAATATGAAACCGACGTAATAATTTGTATGGATGGCACGAATCTGCCATGATACAGTTTGTAAGGATGTCACTAATCATTGAATTTTGCTCCCGCTTAAAAATTTGTTCATATGCGTCATTTCGGTGTGAACGGAAAGGTTAGCACGATCATTGGCGAAAGTAGTTTAAATGAAATAATAGAGAAAATAGAGCAGATGAAGTCATAGAATGACGTCCCATCAAATGTCATAACAAAATGATAGAAGCTACTTAAAGTGATTGAATCGAATAAATTCAGGCGCCTTGGTGGGCTATGCAAGAGCCGACGATTACCAGTCAATGGTGGACGTGGTGCGAACGCTGAACGACGACGAGAAGCACCGACTGCAGGAGAAGATCCAGGCGCTCGTCGGCAGCGCCTCTATTGAACAGCTAAAGGTCTGGATGCAGAGCGAAGCCCATCGCCAAATGCTTACATCCCTCTTGAGCAAGGCCGTCACCTCCGCCTAAATTATGTACAAACGCGGATTATTCAATTATGTTTAACTGATGCGAAGGCGAGGTGTACGATTCACGGTTCAAAGGCAATAAGATACCATAATGCAATTTGACAAGTGCTTCCTGATTAATTGAACGTAACAGTACAAGGAATGAGTAAACGTGGTGCAGCAAGTGCTCAACATTGAATCAAAGAGTGCCATGATCGTCATTTAGGGTTGTCGTTTGCTCGATGGTGTACAGAACGTGGCAAAGGTTCCTGTGGTTTTTTTAAAGGTTATACTTTATTAAAATTTCAGTTTTTATGATAACAACAGCAAATTCTCTAATAACAAAAGTAAACAGAATCTTGTAATCTGATTTGCTCAAAGTGGATACCCTCAGCGTCGATGCACAGCGAAATTTTGGCAAAGTGCTCGTTTAGAAATAATTTTCTCTAAAAAACCGCGGGAACTTTTGCACCACCCTTTATAGCAATGTTGTAGGTGTCTCGTGAAAGCTGTTCAAAGTTGTTGATTTGGGTAAATTTCGCTTCATGATGATAAACTGTGATAAACTTTACTTGTTCTTAATCAATAAAATATTCTTGCTCGTTACTGCTGGTTTTTGCCTTTTGAGAAGACGTTCCCTATCGTCTAGCTTTAATGCCATACACGATCTGCACGAACATCAATGTCTTGCAAGCTTGTGTACAAATATGTTTTTGAACTTAGGATTTCGGGTGCAGTTGGGCTTCTTGCCTGCAGTACGTGATGACCGCATCCGTGGCGAGTTTGGTCTACTTGAACAAGGTGTTCGAAATCCTGTCCGAGTCGCGCGAGATGAAGAAAACCTTCATAGGAATTGCTAAGCAGACGGGCTACACCGCCAGCGGAGCCGCTATCGGCGGCATCGTCGCCGGTCCGGCAGGCGCCTTCGTCGGGGCTGTCTTCGGTTTGTGCCCTTTCATGAGGAATGTAGAAGATGCGCCTCGCGTCTGGGTCTTGTTGTAACCCGCCATACCCGCATGCGTTAATTTGTTACAGTATCTTTTGCTTGCGCGTATGGCGTGTTATAAAACAATTCGGAAAGTTAGGCGCACCGTTCTCGTAAGTTCCGTGAATGTATTTGTATTCCTATTCGATTGGTTGTAGAATTCTTGCCTTGTATCAGTTAAGGTCGCGTTTGTTTTCTTAAATTTATACGATTTGTTTAGCTTGCAAAGCATAACATAGTCTTGCTCACTAAACTGTAATCATATTTTAGTGAGGAGCAGTTTTGTAAAGATTTCAGGCTTTTTATAATGAAACAAAGAAGCCACTTTGTACTGATTGTGCTGGAGAGTAAGTCTTGCTGGTGCTGCCACTCACACCAAAACAGGGCATGTGAGCAAAGTCTTAAGCGCCGACCAAAATATCTATAATTTGCATAAATTGCACAAATAACCGTAATTTGAATTGTGCGAATCTCGCAAATTATTGATGTTTTGCCCAGTGCATAAGAATTTGTTCACATGTCCCGTTTTGGTGTGAACAACGAGATAAGCGCGACCTTAGGCTTTGGTAGATTTAAATAAGTATAGAAAATATAGCAGATGAAGTCATTTATTGATATCCCATCAATTTTCGTCACAATACGACAAAAAAACTTCCTTAAAGTAACTAAACCAATAATATTCAGGCGCATGGGCGGGCTATGCTACGGCTGAAGATTATCAGTCAATGGTGAATGTGGTGCGAACGCTGAGCGATGATGAAAAATATCGACTGGAACAGAAGATCCAGGCGCTCGTCGGCAGCGTCTCTATCGAGCAGTTTGTCACCTGGCTGCAGACCGAAGGCCATCGCCAACTACTGTTGTCCGTCTTGGGCGAGGCCGTCAAAGCCGCGTAAATCTTGTACATATCAGCTATTATTCAGTTTTGTTTTATTGTTTCTCATGTGAGGTGTAGCGAAACAGTTATATTGTGTCTCGTCAGCTTGTTTCAACTGTCTTTTTCGCAGATCACTCTTTTTACGCACTGAATAAAGATGAAGCAGTGGCTGCACATCACTGAATCAGGACTTTTTATGATTGTCGTTAAGGGGTACCGTTTGATCGAAAGTGTATAGCGATACTGCAATCGGTTACTCACCACACTTTGGTCGACGTCGGGAATAACGACGCATTCGACGGTGGAGATTTGGAAAAAGCTGATAGATTTGACTGCACAGGTAACGATCGGTCGGTGATAATGGACAATCACTTGGAGATCCAGCGCGGCGACGTTCGCGCGTCGGCTTCAGAGTCGATAGTCATCGATAAGATGTATGATAAAACCGCGGTTAGGGCGGCTGGCTGGAAGCATGTGTGCACCATGGCGATGTTAACGACGATATACCCCGCTAGTCTGTCCCAGGACCCGTCGTTAGCCCCTCTATGCTTCGTCAGCATCAAAAGAGTGTCAGAACATTACCGGGTTTTCTAGAAATCAACCCCCCCCCCCCAGTTTTAGCCCCGGGGCGTAATTTGAAATTCACGTTACCACCCAAAGCTGATATTTCTCGTCAGCGCCCGGGGCCTGATTTCGAGAAAACCCGGTACAGGTATCATGATCACATCAGTCCTACAGCTATAGCAGGACATTGAGCCACGCTGAATCGAGTGTACAAGGAGCAGCTGTAGTAGTGGTCGTCCTACTGCCATGAATGATGCAGGCAGTTTTTATAAATGAATTTTTTGGGGAATGTGATATTATTAATTATGATGGCAGACGATATAATCAAAAAGGTGATATTCGGTATCTTTAACTAAATAGGGAAAAATGCAGACTAACAAAAATATTTTGCACTTTTCAGTTTCATAGATGATTATATTGACTAATGATTCCAGTCTATATTTTCATCCATTGAGCTTTGCTCTATCAAATGCTTTGCTATAGACTTTCAACACGTACCGGGGCTGCAGTAACATGATTTCGCAATTTAACAAGGGGAAGTGTCATTGAGTGCGTTGATAAGGCTTGAAGCATCCCAAGCACATCATTCCATGTAATGCGCGCGTACTGCTGTCGTTCTATGTCTCTACCACCCTGCGACATGAAAGTTTAGCGTTATCGTTGAATCAGCTCAGTAATAGCGACGCTTTATTTCCTTGCGTCTGTGTTTGACTTATTCCTATCAACCACTGCACTGTGCGCGGTTGCTAAATGCTATTCTTTAGGTAATCCGTGGCTGTTTGTTTATTAAGTTGACGTCCACGGTACTAATGCGTATACTGCTGATTGAGAATCTTCAAAAACAAATATTTAATTAATGAGATCTTTTTCTTTTTGATTCGCCAGTTCCATTTTGAGTTAGAATTTTAGTTCCTTTTTGTATGCTGATTAGCGGCATTCTTTCTTTTGAAACGGCTGATCTTTTCGCACTTCAAAATTATCTTGCATCGTAGCGTTTTCCTTCGAGTGAGCGTAGTCAACACTTTGTCTGGGTGTCTCTCTAGCTGAGTCAGCGAAGCGCTGGAGTGATAGTTAAGGCGTAAACTTCGTAGATATGGTAGGGGCGGTTGCACAATTGTATGTTGACGCACCTATATTGCGAAAGTAATGCCTCATCACAGAGCGCATGTAGTTCAATCGTCTTTGGTCCGGTTTACCAAATATCCTTTACTTTTCATTAGTTACTTTTTATAATTTTGAATAAATACAGTGAAATTCGTTAATACCGGTATCTGAGAGACCGGCTATATTTTCTTTTGGGCCACCCTGGGCCGACTGTTTAGTTTTGGATTAAATTACTATCCTTTGTGAACTCTTTGAAAGGTGTTCTCTCATGACGCTTATCAATAAAGATATACTTTTTCGGCTTTAATGGAATTTTATTTGACAAATTTGCCAAGTTAATTTCGGTTAAGAGCTTGCATAACGTGATTAAAACAGACAGATTTTTGTATTAGATTAATTAGTTGGTCAATAGAATTGTTAATTGATTTTCATTTTTCAGTCGACAACAATGGTCAAAAAATTAATTTTTACATTGGCGCTGACAACGCTACTAGTCAGAACTTGGGCGCAAGAATACACCGAAACGTACATAGAAAAGAGACGTAACGAAAAATACGGCACTATCATCGGCATCGATCTTGGCACCACTTACAGCTCGTGCGTCGTGTTTGCATTATTTTTAATTATTCGAAAGGAATTTTGTGCGCTGTGGGGCACTATCGCCAATGCCAACTCAGATACTGCCTCATAGATATCTTTTTTCTATTGCGGTGGCAGTATTTTCGCACAATGCCCAGTGCTGCAATTGGCGGCATCCCTTTTGGACCCAATTGCTAACTTCAACTTCAAGCTAAAATTTGCATTGAACATTAGTCATTGTGTTTGGGTTGATTACGTCATCAATAGCCATTTTAGCGAATGACTTGACCGCTTGTTCATCTTTGCCTTTATTGTTGTGATATTGATATTCATTTTTCAATTCGTCCCTTTATATATATCTCTTCTTAAATTCTGTGTGTTTTTTAGCGTCGGTGTGTTCAAGAATGGACGTGTGGAGATCATTGCCAACGACCAGGGCAGCCGCATCACGCCGTCCTACGTCGCGTTCTCTGGTGATACCGGCGAGCGATTGATCGGTTAGTAGAACCTCATTGTTTGATTTTAACGAGCGACTCTACAAGTGGTCATAGAGATATCATTTGGGCGTGTTTAACACAGCGACTGTATTTACTAATACTTCTGCTGAAATAGATACGAAAGAATTCTGCTGAATTGTATTTTAACAACAGCTGGAGAGATCGAGCCGTTTTATTTATTGAACATTGAACTATTCTGAATTGTCGTCATTAATTAACTGATGATATTGAATAATTGCAGGCGATGCCGCGAAGAGCCAGCTGACGATCAACCCCGAGAACACCATCTTCGACGCTAAGCGGCTGATTGGCCGCGAATTCTCCGACGACACTGTCCAGGATGACATCAAGCAGTGGCCTTTCAAGGTTGTTGATAAGAGAAACAAACCCCGTGTCCTGGTCAAGGTCGGAGATGCCTACGAGCAGTTCTCTCCTGAAGAAATTTCTGCCATGGTCCTCGGCAAGATGAAGGTATGCGAATCATTTGAGTTCAATTCCGCAATGTTCCTCATTTCCAATTTCGTTATCGTCCGTTTTGCCACCTCCACCCAGAAGCGATCCTATTCTAAATATTCACTTTAATAAACTCTTCTCATTATGCCTTTTGGTGGACGAACTACCACACTGAAACAGTAGTAGGTGAAAATAGATAAATCAGTATCAAAGGGTTGCATATCTCTTCCGTTTTTAAGTAAAATTCTGCAATTAAAAGAAAGTCTCTTTGATTGCAGGAGATTGCTGAAGCTTACCTGGGCGAATCCGTGTATCGTGCAGTTGTCACTGTGCCAGCCTACTTCAATGACGTCCAGCGCCAGGCCACCAAGGACGCAGGCACCATCGCTGGTCTCAACGTCGTCCGTATCATCAACGAGCCCACCGCTGCCGCCATCGCCTACGGTCTTGACAAGAAAGAAGGTTCATTCTTATAGTTCAGTTGCGAGGGATCGTCTGTTTTTTGTAGGATAGGTTTGACTAAATGAAGCTTCTTCTGTTTCGAAGTTTGATTCAACTGAATGACCCGAAAATGTGAACCCTTTCAATAAACTTGATTGCAGGCGAACGCAACGTTCTTGTCTTCAGCCTAGGCGGTGGTAGCTGCGATGTGTCTATGCTCAATATCGACAACGGCGTCTTCGAAGTGTTGGCTACCAATGGTAAGAGTAGCTATCTTTCAGTTTTCGTAATCGGAATGGATCAGAAGTTTCAAAATTGGTTAACAAAATTCTTTCCTAAGCTGTAGAAAAAGTAGGAAAACTGAAAAGTCTTAAATTACGATCATTTAAAGAACGTTGGGAGCTATTTAAGTCCTTTTCGATGTAGGAAATTGGAGACAGAGTAATTTGCGATCATTTTCAGGCGACACCCATTTGGGTGGTGAGGACTTTGATCAGCGCGTAATGGAATATTTCATTAACATTTACAAGGAGAAGACTGGCAAGGATATCCGCAAGGACCGCCGCGCCGTCCAGAAGCTGCGTCGTGAGGTGGAGAGGGCCAAGCGAGTGCTCTCCTCACAGCACCAAGTCCACCTTGAGGTCGACTCTATATTCTATGGCAGTGACTTCTCTGAACATCTCACTCGCGCCAAGTTCGAGGAACTCAACATGGTATTTTGTTTCGGTTTTTATTGTAGCGTCTATTTTGTATACAGTGTCTTTTTATTCTGTTTAGTCATCATTGCGATCAGTTTGAACGAGAGATTGACGAAGTTTAATACGAAATTGCGAAAGGGACAGATTTTGGGGAAGCTTGATGAGAGTCTAAGATTTCTTGTTGCTGGTCGCAAAAAGTTGACTATAGAAGAAATTCAGTTGTCTCCAATCGAAAGTAGTAACTTTAATTCATAACTGCTCTCTTCAGGACCTCTTCCACTCCACGATGAAGCCCATCCAGAAGGTGTTGGAGGACTCCGAGCTGAAGAAGGATGACGTTCACGAAATCGTGCTCGTCGGCGGCTCTACTCGCATCCCCAAGGTGCAGCAGCTCATCAAGGAGTTCTTCAACGGCAAGGAGCCGTCGCGCGGTATCAACCCCGACGAGGCCGTCGCCTTTGGCGCCGCCATCCAGGCCGGCGTCATCTCTGGCAAAGAAGGTTGGGCATTGATGTAGGGGGAATTTGGGGGTGGAAGCTTCATAGACATGAGCTGAGTGATATGCTATGCTTTGACATAATAAGAAAATTTGGCGTAATCTGTAAAATATTAGGTTGAGACAATTCAAAGATAAAAATTTTAAATTGCAAAGATAGCGGGGTGTCTGAGCGATCTCGATGTTAATGCCGATAATAAGAAGGCACTTGCTGGCATTTTCATTCTTTCTCTTTCAGACATTGGCAAATTGGTGCTCTTGGACGTCAACCCCATGACCCTGGTTGTCGAAACTGTTGGCGGCGTCATGACTAAGCTCATCTCCCGCAACACCGTCATCCCCACCAGAAAGTCGGAGACCTTCACCACCACCGCCGTAAACCAGCGCATTGTCACCGTTCGGGTTGGTTCAATTCTTAATTGACAAATCGTAGACTATCTGATTTGGAAGGAAGGCAATTGATGGGAGCCAGTTTGTAGTATAATTTTTGAAAATATTGGTACACTAAGATCTAAAAACTGCCTCTGTTTGCAATGATCATACCATTATGATTGCAGGTGTTCGAGGGTGAGCGACCCATGACTAAGGACAACCACATGGTCGGCAAATTCGACCTGACTGACATTCCGCGAGCTGCTAAAGGTGTTCCCCAGATCAAAGTGTCCTTTGAGATTGACGCCTGTGGTACGCTCATTTCTATTCGCCTTTTTTTCTAAAGGGCGACAGAAAAGCTCGTTGACAAATACAAATTTATTTTTTGTGCGAACAAAAGCAAATCAAATCAAGTACCCCAAATATATCTTTAGAGTACCAAAATCATGGCCGCAAAATATTATTATGAAATGGTCGCCTCATTTGTAAATGCGAACAAAAAGCCGTGATAGATCACAAGGCTTTCGGTTCGCAGCTTTTTCTGAGCATTTTTTCACATCGCTATATCTGGACGCGCTTGAGTAATTTGGCAGCCTTTTGGAGAAATTTTTCCTGTTAGATATTCCAATCAATACAGAGAAGATGATTAAAATTGGATGTAAATGAGGGTCCTTTCGCTGTAGCAATAAAATCGGAAGCATGACTGTAACAGCATGCTGCCATTTTTCACAAATGGCTTTGTTTTTGGTACTCTGAAGTTATATTAAGACTATTTGTTTTGTTCGCAAAAAAAATAAATTTACATTTGTCAACGGATTTTTCTATCACCTTGTAGTATCAAATTCAGTTTGCATACATTTAACAACTTTTGCTTTACTGTGTATTGAGGGTAATCATTGTATTTTGAGTGTAATTACCGTTTTTTAAGAAATAGTTGGCCATAATTATTATTTCAACCCCCTATCTACCCTATGTCACTGTTTTTGCGTGCGCCATTATTTCATAAAGTATGGTATTCCAACTTGAAAACTAATTTGGTGCGCCTTCAGGTATCCTCCACGTCACTGCCGAAGACAAGGGCGCCGGCAATATCACCATCACCAACAACCATAACCGATTGACAGCCAAAGACATCGAGCGAATGATCAGTGACGCCGAGAAGTTTGCTGATAAGGACAAGAAGGTTCGTCCGGCTTTTATATGCATTTTAATGCCCCCGCCCTGAAAAGTTTGAGACTGATCGTTTTCTGTTTGACGCGCGTTGGTTTAGTCGTCTGAATTGCTGAATTATTCTGTAATATAAGTCTCGATTTGGTTTATGTTTACCAAAGGCTCCCATATCAAAAAGGGGTTATGCATATCGATGACGTTCATCAAATTTCGTTCACTCACCCGCCTTGTAAATTTGATTTTCTGTCGACAGAGAATTAACTCCCATTTCAGATCAAGGAGCAAGTGGAGGCGCGCGACGAGCTCGAGTCATATGCGTACTCGCTGAAGAACCAGATCGGCGACAAGGAGAAGCTGAGAGGCAAGCTGAGCGCCTATGAAAAGAGAACCTTTAAGTCGGCCGCTGACGACGCCATCAGCTGGCTCGAAGATCACAAGGAGGCCTCCGTCGAGAATCTCCAGCAGCAGAAGAAGGACCTCGAAGGCATCGTCCAGCCCATCGTCAGCAAATTGTACGAGGGCGCCGGCGGCGAAGAGGAGGAGGGACACGGCAGCGATGACAAGGACGAGCTCTAAGTCCCCTATCTCTCTCTCTTCCCTACCCTGCTCAGTAGACACCGATATAAATTATCTCGTCTTTATCTCGTTTTCGCTTCAAATTTTTTGTCTTCTATTGCTCCCTCCGAGTAGTTGATGTTTTGACACATTTTTTCTCTTGCGCGCTCGTTTTTCTTTAATTTTGCGTTTTCGAACCTTTTATGCAAGTAATGAGTGTCGTGCGCGTTAAAAATGAAGTTTATTATTGTGCTGCCATTTGATTAAGAAAAGTCGTTTCGCACGGAACACTGCTGTTGTTGTTTTTTCGCTCTTGGATATGGTAGTGTAATTTATGCTAGTGCAACGTGTACCGCGCGTTCTGATTCGTTCGGCGGCAACCCCCCGAGCTGTGATGTATAGTGTATTTGAATGGTAATTTCGTAATTTGTCGATCGGTTTTGATTGACCCGCGCCATTCTTATATAAAAAACTGGCTCTCTATGTCTGTCGTTTCTTCGGCAATACGCAAGAAGCTTAAAAAGACTGAAGAGAGCAGAGAATCAGGCTTGTCGAAGATTTTATATATGCACTGAATAGAGGTGAAGCAGTGGCTGCACATCACTGAATCAGAGCTTTTTATGATTGTCGTTAAGAGTTACCGTTTGATCGAAAGTGTATAGAGATGCTGCAGTCGGTTACTCATGAAAGTTGATCGATGTCGAAAATGACGAGGCGTTCGACGACGGTGATTTGGATAAATTTGATAGATTTGACCGCATAGTTAGCGATCGGTCGGTGATAATGGACCATCACCGGGAGATCCAGCGCGACGACGTTCGCGCGTCGGCTTCAGAGTCGATAGTCATCGATAAGATGTATGATACAAACCGCGGTTAGGGCAGCTAACTGGAAACGTGTGTGCACCATGGCGATGATAACGACGATATACCCCGCTAGTCTGTCCCAGGATCCATCACTAGCCCCTCTATGCTTCGTCAGCGTCAAAAGAGTGTCAGGACATTACCGGATTTTCTAGAAATTGGACCCCTTCCCCATTTTAAGCCCCGGGAGGCGTAAATTTGACAGTCTTCGCGATATTTAGCCCTAGGGCGCAATTTCCGAGTTAAAAGTGTTCGTTCGACAGCACAAAATAGTGCCGTTTGTGCAATCTTTTTTCGAAATCGTGCTTCAGCGTATGTATAGATTTAGGTGTAATACTCCATTTCATTGCAATTTTTGCTAGAATATGGTCCACTCTCGCTGCTCAGCGTTGCATTACTTTAAGAAAATCGTACCTGATAAGTATCACTACAATACTATGAGTCAATACGTTTCCAGGCACTTCGCGAAATTAAGCCCCGGGGCGTAATTTGAAATTCACGTTACCACCCAAAGCTGGTATTTCTCGTCAGCGCCCCGGGGCCAAATTTCGAGAAAACCCGGTACAGGTTTCATGATGACATCAGTCGTACAGGTACAGCAGGACATTGAGCCACGCTGAATCGAGTGTACAAGGAGCAGCTGTAGTAGTGATCGTCCTAATGCCATGAATGATGCAGGGACTTTTTATAAATGAATTTTTTTAGGAAATGTGATATTATTAATTATGATGCCAAAAGACATGGTCAAAACGGTGATATTCGGTAGCTCAAACCGAGTAGGAAAAAATGCAAACAAAAAAGCTTTTCAGTTTCATAGCTAATTATATTGTCAGATGGTCAAAACCCAATTTTCCATATCATACGCTTTATTTTCGATCTTTAACAAGGTCCTGTGTTACGGCAGAAAGTTTTGCTATTAAGCAGATGAGAGAATCATATTGAGTACTATGATATGGGTTGGAGCTCCTAAGCACACTAGTCCATGTAATATGCGCGTGCTGCTGCCGTACTCTGTCACTACCCTGCGACTTGAAAGTTTAGCGCGATCGCTGTTATCAGCTCAGTAATAGCGACGCTTTGTTTCCTTGCGTCTGTGTTTGACTTATTCCTATCAGCAACTGTACTGTGCGCGGTTGGCGGAGGCTATTCTATAGGTAATCCGTGGCTGTTTGTTTAATAAATCGGCGTCAACAATACTATATACGTATACTTCTGATTAAAAATCTTTAAAAAATGCTTTGTAAATGAAATTTTTTTGATTTAAAAATTCCCTTTTTCAGTCAAAATTTCAGTTCTTCTTTGTGTATTGGTTGGCGGTATTCTTTCTTTTTATGCAGTTGATTTTTTGCACATCAAAATAAACCTGCATTGTAGCGTATACCTACGAGTGAGCGTAACCTGCATTTCGCCCAGACCTCTCGCTGACTTTCAGTGAAGTTATGGTGCTAGTTCAGGCGCAAAGTTACTATTGACAGTGCGCATGTTGATCAGTCGCTGTAGATTGAGTTAAAAGAATATGATTTAATTTGAATGAATATGAATAGGAGAAAAGAATTTCTTTCCATAACCCTACTTTTATTTCTCTACGGACTTTGCTTTATCGACAAAAGACAAAATTTCGCTGCCTCTTGTTTTATTTAGCCAACCATAAGATTATTTGATGAAATAACGCTGAACATGAGATAGCAACAAGATCATTTCACTTTACCACTTTCCGCACAGCTGTACATAAAATAGCGAGCGATTGATTTAATGCAAAGTGCTTGGTGTCATAGCGAAGTGAACTGATTGTAGAAAGGGAATTCAATATGTTTGCTTTAGAAAGGAATATTTCATAAGTTGCAACCGAGCTTGATCATCCAATCAGCTGTATTATACTCAAACGTGAAACATACTTACCTAAGCAGCGACGCAGAGTACTCGAGTATCTTTCAAGGCGGCAATCTTAATGGTTCCTGAGTAAATGCGCCATGAACAAACAGCATCGAGAATTGATCAGGGAACGCCGAGTACAATTTATTCAAGCGATCGTCGACACTGATTGTCTTGAATGGTTAATTGATGAACTTCTACCACGAGATCAAAGTGGATACAATGGGTTGACCTGGCAGGATTTAACCAATATAAAGGCAAATTATGGAACATTTCAATTGAATGTTATCGAATTTTCAATTTTCACGATTTTGCGTTGAAAAATATTGCATTTAAAATTTTAAGTTTTCCGCTTTAAGTGTCGCGACTGCAACTATTCTGAAATATTGGACTTCGCTGAGCATATTATGGTTGAAGCATTTAAATCTTGATATCTAATGCGTTTCAAGAAGGACTGAATTAACAATCGTTCTCTTATAATACAGATCTGCACAAAATTCTTACACTTTAGTTTCCTGTAGTATCCAATTCAAAGTTTTATTTCCAATGTTTAAAAATAAGCATATAGTGACTTTTCGCTTTGTGTGACTGGCGTAATTATCAAAAGTTTAATATGCTTGAAATTTGAAAAGATTGTAAAAATTGTAGCGTTCAAAAGTGAAAATTAAATTTTATGTTATGAAAAGTCTAACAAGAAGCGTTTTCTTTGCAAGCGACACATACAGCAGAACTATTGTTATAGGGAGGATATTATACAAATGAAGCAGAAAAGGTCGAAGAATTTTTGGAAATATTGTGCACAAGAGGCCCTATTGCTATTGATCGCTTCTTCAAGGCAATTATTGATACCAAACAAGCAAAACTGATAAGCATTCTTACTTGTAAGTAATTTTTATCATAGATTGCAAAGTGAACATTTTCAATAAAACTTTAGCTCAACTGCCACCTAACTGGCAAACTGGTAACGAAAGAACAGTGTCATCGATAAGTGCACTTGCTCCATCATTTAATCACTTGCATCTATCGTACGTTATATATTTTATTCTGCAAACAATGGATTTTGCATATTAAAATATGTGGTAAAAACTGAAAGCGGCTACGACAGTTTTATGGACTGAAAATGTTCCTAATACGAGTCTTCGATATGAAAACCACCCCTTTATCTCTGCTATAGAGCGATGGCCATTGTGCATGTTCCATAGTGTTACCCAAAAGTGCCACATTTTAATTGATTCTATTTTATATTATATATAACTAAATTCAATGATTCTTATACCATTAGAAAGCCCATTATGTGCCATCTTTAGGAGCAAAATTACATCTTCACCTAACTTCCAGCATTATTGGCACATTTTTGTAGTCGATTCTTCTCACTGACGCTGTTGCTCTCAGAAGACACTCCTATGGAGCGTTTCCTGCCTTCCCGCTGCCTGGACCTAGCACGCTACAATCTGCTTACGTGAGACTAGGCCTAAAAAGAAGTTTAAAAGACATATTAATACTCTGAATGCGCAAGAAGAGCGCGTTCGCGAGGTTTTCAATAAGGTCTTACAAAAGTTCCTTCACAGAGCAATAGCAGCGTCAGTGCGAAGAGCCGACTAAAAAGATGTGCCGATAACGCTGGAGGTTGTGTGGAGATGTGATTTTGTTACTAAATAATGGATAGACTTTCTATTGGTGAAGAAATTACTAAGGTGGATGAAATATAACAAAAGATGTAACCTATTAAAATGTGGTAATTATTTTTTAAACCCCGTGTATAGCGTCTTGGAAAATCGAGCTTCTTTGAATATGAAAAGCATTGTCACTAGGTCGAACAGCTATCACGGATAGTATTTACAGTCATCTCTCAATAGTTTGATAAAATTCTTGAGTAATTCTGATACGCAATAAGATGACGCTCTGACAAATAAATTAAAATTTTCTTTTAGCGTCTTACTACTGCTACCACTCAAATTCCATAAATATTAATTATGTTTGATTTTCTCATAATATATCTTGAACATGCCATTTTTCTGCATAAATTCACAAGCAACCTTGAGATTTCATTCAGCATTCATATTTCAGGACACAGCAGTCACTGAAAAATGTTTACTTGAAAAGATTTAAAAAGGTGTTCCCCTACTCATTGCCTTTTACATTTGACGTTGAGAACACGTGGGTGTCGTTGGCGCTAAAAGAAGAAAAGAAAATTTCACAAGCAACAGAAGACCATGCAGAACTGCTTAAGAGAGCATTTGAGAAAACAAAAATGTTCATTATTGAAGGGAATCCTGCAACTGGAAAAACGTCTCTTATGCGGAGACTAGCTTGTGAATGGGCAAAAGGAAATCAACACCTGTTATGCTATGATCTTGTTTTATATGCTGAGTTTCGTAAAGTGCGTGAGGAAAAATTTGAAAGTATCGCGGAGTTGGTGCTTTACTACTCAAAAACTCTTTTAAAGAAAGAAAGCTATGAAAAGCTTGAACAACTAATGAATAATGAGCAATTCTGCGACGAGCGCCGCATATTAGTATTATTAGATGGTTATGATGAGTCATCTCTAGGAAGACAGTGCTTAGAATTAACCAAGTATTTGTTTGTAAGCACGTCTGACAGCACACTACTTTTCAATGTCGTGATAACGACAAGAAAGGGTTATTTATCAAATTTTAGAGGATTTGAAGGGCAATGTGTTTTTGCTGAAGTACTTGGATTTACAACAAAGCAACAGAAAGAAAAATACATATGCAACCACTATCTTTCACATGAGATCGATAACAGAGAAAACATGGCAGAAGTTCGCCATTTACTGGACAATAACGAGTATTTGAACAACCTTGCAGAGACACCACTGTTTCTGACATTCATTTGTTTGGTGCATGAAAGAATTATTGATGGTACATTAGTTGAACTCTATTGCAATATTATATGGTGGCTCATTGATAGACATCAACAGGCTTTCTTTGATCATGATACTCCATGTTCCTTAGGATTTCCAAATAATTCGGGTGACAAGTTTGAAACTATTCGAAATCACTATCTACACTTTCCTCAGCTTTATTATCTAGGTAACATGGCGTTGCATAAACTACAAGAGAACGTATTTAAATATTCAGATTGCGCACGCTTTCATCTGCAACCTATTACTGGACGGGTTGGGTTGTTGAGAAAAGAGAAAAAATATGACAATTCATTTAAACTTGCGACCTCATTCTTCTTTCCGCATAGGACCATCCAAGAATTTCTAGCCGCATTCTACTGCTTTTGTTCATATGATCTAACAAGCGAATGGTTATTACGTGATTCTAAATTGGATACATCTAAAATGAATGAATTCGAGAGATTTCTTTTACGAATCGCTTTATCCGACAAAATGCCAATACAGACGGAAAAACGCAAATATTATTTTGAGAGAATCACTGAAATTTATCTGAATACCACATTTGATGCATTCAATACAACAGCTGGCTTTAACTACAAGCTGCTAAATTGGTTCTTCTTACAATGTAGAAATGTGCTAAATATTCATTTAAGTGGCAAAGTGACCAGTGTAAGGCAGGAAATGTGCATGCTGAATGATACATTCATAAACAATGAATCAGCCAGCACATCCAAAATTTCCAGTCCAACACTGATCTCATTCAGTGACTTGACGAAGTTCCACTCAGTGACATTTGCGGAATGCACGTTTAAAGTTAGTTCTCAGCTGTCCTTCACAAATTGTCCTTCCCTGAAAAATCTAAAATTCGTTCGCTGTGATATTGAAAGCAGCACAAATTTGGGCATTGAAACATTGCCAGCAATCGACACTGTTGATTTTTATGGATGCAACATTGATATGGCAGCATGGCAGTCAATCACAGCTCAAATATGGAGTAGTTCTGTCCAGTTTTTGAAGCTCTCTAACGATTATATTGTAAAAGAAACTTATTCTGAACTTTTACAATGCCTACAAAAATGTGAACGTATTGAAGAAATTCATGTTTGGGATTTCTATGATCTAAAGCTGAATGATTATATATTGAACCATTATGAAGAAGAAATTACTACAAATTTATCACTAATAGCACAAAAATTACCAAGACTCAAGAGCATTATTATTATCATTAATGTAGATTCATGTGGTAGAAGACTGAGCGAAAGGAACCGAGAACGAATTGAGAAAGCTGGCCAAGAAAGAAATCCCGATTTTTCAATCAAATACGTGGAACAGAGCCTGTCCTGAACTAGCGGAGTGAACTATTATTAACTAAAACTGTCAAATACTCTGCGCAAGGTCTAAGCTATCCTAACGGAAAAGCGCCCTGAGTGACTCTAATATTGCTAACAAGGAAGACTTTATCACACGTGTGCAAAAAATAACTGTACTTCGGTTTTTCTCCTTTTGGGGGCCTTCATACATCTTGCGTTTCCATCCCACATTAATTATCATGAGATGGGAAGGTATGTCTGCATTACAGCCTACCTATTAAATGGCAAAATTTTCAAATGTGTGATAAAGAAAAGTCATACTTTCATGACATAAATTCGTGTTGCACAAAAACGTGAGATTTGAGGGCAAATAAGGCATTTCTGAGCTATGTGCCGGCAAAGGAACTTAGTCTTATGAGAATAGCTGAAAGAAAAAAGTAAGATTTTCCTGGTTAAAAAAAATACAGAAAACCAGCGAGCTGATTGCAAGGCCGGAACATCCAAAAAATGCAGCGAGAAACATTAGAATACTGAATCTGATCAAGTCGGACTCATTTTAGACGAATCTGTGTTTATAAACAATGTTAATTAATCTAATTTTATCATCATTTCTGTATAAAGATATCAAAGATTGACAGTGATGAAATCATAAAAAGAAGATTTTCCAATCATGGTCAAACACTAATAAAAACTAAGAATAAATGATTTTTTAACTGGATATGCTAATGAAAAATTTGAATGAACAGTATTACCAAGCTGCAATTGGTTACTCATCACACCTGATCGACGTCGGGAATGACGATGCGTTCGACAACGGTGATTTGGAAAAAAATCATAGATATATTCGCATACACTGTGGTCGGTCCAAGATGATGGGCCGACATCTGCAAACCCACCGCGATAGAGTTCGCGCGTCGGATTCAGAGCCGATAGTCGTCAAATAGTTACAGCAAAACAAGATATAAGAGATATTTTTTGGCGAATTTTGTGGCTGAGACCTAGCTTTAAAAGCAAGTCCCCATAAAATGGAGAGGCTCATCAGCATGATCGGTAGAGCCGGTGCTATTGTAGCAATATTTCATGGGTTTGATATCCATGGTATTCGAGTTCCCTTTGGAAAGTTCACAGGGGTGTGAAAAGCGAACTATCGACCTTTCACTATCATAGCACTGGCTCAACCATATGGGCTTTGTTACTTTCATTAATAAAGTTCCTTAGGTATGGTGACAGCATATTGCAAAATTGGACACTCTGCAGCATATAATAGTAAATGTTTTCAGAATTAAGAACTGCAGTATTAACTCTAGAGAATCGTTACAGAAACTTTTTGAATTTCCTTTGCTGTATGATATCGCGAAGAATGCGATGAAGTAAAGGGGGAAAAAAGTGCTGAACACACATTTGATATCCAAAAGATCAAATTGCCGTACTCTCATCATTATCAACATTTTATTCTTTAAATAGTTTTTTGAAAGACTCTAAAAGCAATTTGAGTATACATTCTAATACAAAAAATATGTTACGAAATTCACAGAGTAATTTTAACAGCGTTGTAGTATTTCATTATTTTTGCGATCGGTCAAGAAATCGATTGGCGTTTAGGAGCAGCTACAGCAGCTGCGGATAGCGTTCCAGTACCCGATAGTGCCTTCGTCATTGCAGCCATTTGGGCCACCGTTGTGGATGCGGGCCATCTGCTGACACAGGCCCACCCCCTGGCATTTATAAGCGTATTTACTGACGTATTTCTGTAATGCAGTAAAAATTTGTAATCAAATGATCATCTGAGGTATTACTCTGTAGAATGATCAAATATCTGTGAAAATTTTATAAGTGCAACCTGTGAGAGCGCTCGATGATCGCAATGTAACGTTCATTTTTGGTTTTTTGGGTAAATTTGCCGTAGAACTGCCGGTGCCGTGTATATTTCTCTGCCCATGTAAAACTCTGCCAGCAGAGTATTACACGGGTCAAAGGTGGAGAATATTTTACCCATATATAGGACACCGGACTGGGCGAAAAAACATCGTGCGAGCAACCAATTTATCGCGCGAAATCGAAACGCCATTGAGTAATCGAAATTTGGTCGGTAGGATCGCTTGCTAGTGAACGGCTGCATTGTGGATGGCACTTATCTGGGACAGTGCAGTAAAAGCGCTGGTTCAGGGCAGCTTTTGACTCCACGCGGTGGTGAGTTTCATTTATTAATAATCGTGCTAAGTGACATATTTCGATTTGATTACGCCGCGTATTTTGATTTGACAAACTCATACCTGAACGCAGGTAGTGGCGCAGTTGTAGTCGTCAGAGCACCCCTTCCAAGCTTCCTCTCCTTTACCGCCAGGTTGCCCGCAATCTTCGTAGTAAGCCTTGTTTATTTGGTAGTAGCCGCAAGACAGCGTGCCGTTGTTCATACGGCAACCGCTCGGTTTGCATCCAGACTCATGGAGGCAGATGCAGTGGAGACAGTTACCTCCAGCCACGGCTCATGAAATTGATCGCCATTTAAGGACACATTGACCGATCATTAAGAGAGGTCGCGCTCCTCCCTTACCCTGACTAAGATTTCTTGACAAAAGACTCTTCTTTTATCTTGTAAAAAACAACTTGGCCTGTGCTCATTTAACTGATGTTTCGGGTATACGCATCACACCATATGGGTCAGTATCACTTCAATTTTTTCCTTACAACGAGAAGAACATTTTGTATTTCATAGCCATTCCGAGATCAATTAAGCCGCGGCCTAAAATAAATTCCCCATATAATCTTGCTTTTAAAGAAACGCTCTTTTAGAGCTGCTCAAATTTACGAAAATCCTATTGGCACAAAGTTTAAATCAACTACAATATCGTTAGTCTCGCAAACAGCTGCCTTATTGTTCATCAGTCATTATATAAGAAATGCCCCACTTGTGGATTACTCACTTCTATAACTCTCACTCTCTGCCCATTTCAGAGTCTCAATTGTCAAAAAACGAAAGTCGTGGTCTCGTAATAAACAGTCTTGAAAGCCATTTTTGGGCGACTCACCCTACAGTATCTCTTTTCAAGTAGCCCACTTAAGAGTTGGTTGTCAACACAAGCTTTGTTCTATGAAAAATTCCATCTTACAATTTCAGGATAATACAAGCTACAAAAGGCACTAAAATCGATGCTAAGGTACAGAGGCCTTTCCTTAAAGAGCAATTGTAAATTTGGACACACATGCCTAAGCTCATTGAGATGGTTGACGAAATTACATCAGTGAAATAGTTCGAATATAAAGTGTACCTTTGTTGCACAAGTCCGAGTTGCAGCAGCAGAGCGCCTTAAACCCTCCCAGCTCGACTGCCTGATTATCATGGCATCCTTTCCCAAAAATCGGGCAAGCGCCACTAGAGTCACAGATGTATTTGACGTCACCACTTAAAAAACACAAGACTCAGATATCGAATAATTGTTAGTGATATGGTTTGGCTCACAAAATTTTTTATTTGCTTTACCTTGGTAAAGTTCCGTTAAGGCACCAACCCAAGTTACATGTGACTTCCGTCGTCGCTTCGTTGTCGCCTTGATAGCATTGAAACGCCATAGAGTAAGTAGTTATTGTAGCAATCAGAGAGAAAAACCACAAAAATCTTGCAAACATTGTCGTCAAATCTGATTTTACTTTTGTCGTCAAAGCCACCTGAAGCATGTTCGCTTTTACACGCGATCGAAACAACTCGAGACAATGATTCACGACATAGGGTAGTTTTTCTTCTCGTACATGGATTGTCTTCAAAACTTTCACATTACACAGAGAACGAACTTTGATTCATTTTTAGCATCAGCAAAGAAGTTATTTATCAACGGTTTCGACATTATAACAGTAACCTTGGGATATAAGAGAACATAGGGGTGTACACAATAGCTCTTTTATAACAAAACTTCTCTTATATCCGGGTTCTACGGTATAAACAAACGGCCGACCACCTAGCCAAAATATCGTATATATTTCGCATCTCTTATGATTTTAATAGACAGCTTCCCACTGAGTGCGTTTGCAGTCGGACACATAATTTTTAGAGAGTTCGAGCGCACACGCAGTTTCATCGCTCCTTTGTATTTCTATCTACAGGCAGTAAGTTAGTGATCTAATTGGAAGTGCCTGTCAGAGGCCAGCGACACAGCGCAGATCAGCGATGGAAAAGTGGGATTACGGCTCAAGTTGGAAAATTGAACTTTCACCATTATTATGATACAGTCGCTAATGCGCTAACGTTTTAATGGAGGCGAAATTTAGGAACATGACTGGCCCAACTTACAGCAGCGGAGAAGCTCAGTAAATATGAACACTAAATTTCAAACGGCCGACTCTGACTCATTTCATCGCACCTGAGTAAACAGACTGGCTCGCACTGTAGAATATGATAAAGCAAACCAAGTAAATTTCTGCTTAAGGCTACGGCTCGAATTACAGAGCATTCAAAAAGTCACTTTCTCATTGCCGTTCATAGTGTTAGCATAACCTATTTTTTGTTTTACTAATTAAACTCTGAGAAGCACAAATTCGGTGTCATAAATACAAATACAGTAATACCCGCGTCATTGCATCTTCGCGGGAATCTGCCAAAAGATGTAATGATGCGGGTCATGTAATAACCCGGGTCCTGCAGCTCTCTTAAATCTCAAGTTGCAGTTATCTGAGTGAAGCGATGCTGCCACATTATTATATCGGCGAAATTTAGTGTTGACGTAACATTTATGTATTTATGGATGGGAATTTTCAGTCAGTCTTTTTATGTTATACATGCACAATTCAATCAATAATCGAGCAAATTTAAAGGAGCAGACATGCGACAATGGGAACAAATTAGCGATCAAAATCTTATTGTGCAAACAGGCGACGGTGTATTTAACGAATTCTAAGAAAAGAACTGCGTAATTTTCGATTGTTTTTCGATTGAACGAGTAATATCAAAATTTTCCTCTTCTATAGTACAGAACCTATCAAAATTTCTTCCTATCGTTCCCACTGTAAAGCGTAGAACATTTAAAGCACAAAAAATTTCACTGTTAGTGGGCACACTATGAAGCAAAAATATGTCCTTTGCACGCTTACTGACTTTTTCGTCATGCGATAAAGGTTTCTTTTTGCAATGAAGGAATGCAATCGATATCTCCTCGTGACGCTGTGTATCCTATTCATGCAATCCTCATGATCTCCAATTTACATGCGCGTCATATGCTGACAGCTGCAATAATGCGGGTTTTACTGCTCAACAGGAACATAATTTCTTTCGACTGGTTGTTTTAGTAATAATGTGAGCGGTTAGTGGATGAAAGTTATAAAAGGTGGATGCTTAAATAGCCACAATTCAGTCTGTACATTTAAAGTACACGAGTGTACAACTGCCCCTATGAAACTGAAAATGGTGGAAACCAGTTGCAAATGCTATGCGCATCACAATTGTTTTACAACACTGCTGCTCAACGGCAGGTGGAGAAGGCTGAAACTTTTCTTATCGAGACCAGTTTTATAATTTTAAAAATGCACTAAGTGATGTCTCTCGCTGAAGTCGTTTTACTGAGCAGGCGAGTTGATGTCTACATGGTTAGACTACTAGAGAACGTGACCAACCAGTGCCCTCATCACTGCATCTGACATAGAATCGCTTCCTTCTTCGTTTTATTAACCTTGTGCGAAATGAATGAAGAGTGTGGCGAGTACTCAACCGATGGAGGCGAAAAGGAGGAAGACTACATGAGCGGCAGTGAAACGTTATCCAAAGATACACTTGAATATTTGAGCTATGACGCGCCGATTCCGGACAGACTTGAATATGAAGCCATTGGTGAAAATTTTGAAATAGACCCTAACACGTTAACTCTTGTTGAGGTGATAATTTTTGGTTTTTTCGATTCTCTGAATACTTAAAAAAGCTCCTGTATTTACTATTACACACAGAACGACTTAACTAATTTTGTTCTACAATAAAAGTCACGAAACGCACGATTTACTATAGTTCATCCTTTAATTTTTCTATTCTCCTTGCTCATCATTACTAATGAGTCCAACATAGATGATAATTTAATTTCGGCTAAAATTTAACTCTAATGCTCTCTAATACTCTAAGAAGAGAGAATGAAATCAAAGCAAAATTCACTGTTTTATTTAAATTATATAATTTTGGCGAAGAATTTACATATATGAGTGGATTCGTGATGAACTTCCCTGTGAAATATACTCAAACAGACTCATTTTTCAGGTTATAGGAAAAGGTTACTTCAGTGATGTCCATATGGGGATGCTCTCTTTGCCAACTGGGAAAGTGCCCGTGGCGGTTAAAAAGCCGCAGACGGAAACGAGGGCAATGAATGCGGCGGAAAGTGCAGCTATTCTTAAACGTCAGAGACAGGCGCTAAAAGATGAGCTGAGTATATTTGCCCATCTTCAGTCTTCGTCTACAGGCGGGCATGAAAATGTTCTTAAACTTCTGGGAGCCATCACAACTATTAGATCTAACTTTTGTCTGTTGACTGAATATTGCGAGTGCGGAAGCATGGATCGTTTTCTTCAAACAAAATGGAAGAACGGAGCTTTTGAGGATGAACTTGTTTTCGAAGAAAATGACAGTGAGCAAGTTTGGAAGGTATGAAATGAGAGTAACTGAGCTTTGAAATACCTTCACTTGAGATTGAAATTAATGGTTCTCTTGTGCTGAAGAATATTTTATGAAGTCAGTACGATTAAATTCCATTTATGGGAGGAAATTAAAGATTGAAATCGTGTTTGCCCAAAACCATAAGATATCGCATAAAATGGTATATTGTAATCAACTAATATAAAAAATATTTTCTCACTAAAGTCATTTTCGTCAAGGACATTTCATAACTTTATTATGTACCGTTTCCACTTTGAATTTTACATTTCTTGAATTGAAGTAGGCATTGTTTTAGAACTTAATAAAGTTTCCAATATAAACTGACAATTGTACACATCACCAAATAATGTAAACCTACTGCGTCCTAATGTAAAAGTGAAATATTTGTTAATAACTGTGACATATTTCTCTTATAGATTCAGCGTGATTCGAAATGGGGAGAAGATTTCCGAACTCGACGAGAGAAGGGTTTAATAACCACTAGCGATTTATTGTGGTTCGCACTGCAAATTGCAAGAGGCATGCAATTTTTAGCGACTATGAATGTAAGCGACATTGTTCTTTCTTGCTCAAGGGTAATAGTGGAAATCACAGGATTGTCGTATATATCACATATTATGAGGGGGAAATGTGCTTATTTCGAAAAGAAATTATTGAAATAATAGAAAAATTATGTCTATGGAATTGTAGGACTTATCGAGTACGAGGCATATCCATTTGCTCCATGCGCCAAGAACATAAATGTCGCTTTTAATACGTCGACTACATTTATTGTCTGCCACAAATCTATCAAATGTTACAGGGTACAAGGATGATTCATGAAAGTAAAAGTAAAAAAATGAGGGCTTCCAATATAACGACAATTGCCTTGGTGACAATTGCAGATCTTAAATTGGGTCCATTTTGATTTTACTTTTACTTTTATAGAAAAGACCCCCGAATATAAAATCAGGCTCCTCAATTCCAAGTTCTATCTTGGTATTTGGTGTCGATAAGTTGATTTAATATTTTAGGTCATGCATCGAGACATTGCTGTTCGTAATGTTCTTCTCAAGCTGGATTTCACTCTCAAAGTGGCTGATTTCGGACTATCAAAGAAATTCAAAGAGAGTGATGACGCACACTATCTTGGGAAGGAGGGAACAGCTCTTCCAATTCGATACATTGCTCCTGAAACACTAAAATCTAGACGCTTTTCGATAACTTCTGAATACTGGTCATTTGGCGTTGTCCTCTGGGAACTTTTCACATTTGCTGAAAAGCAGCCATACTCCGTAGAATTCGATAGTTATGAAAACAACGGACACTTTTATGAATTTTTAGTTCAGTATATCTCGTCTGGCCACCGTCTTTTAATCCCAAACAACGTCCCGCAGCAGATGTGAGTTCTTATGTATTGCTATTTGAGGAAAGGCTTTGTTCTTGTGCTTATGCAATTGTGGAACTAATGAGCTGGAAGCGGAGGGGACAATATTTCGAAAACCCAGAGGAACTATCCATCCCCATTGCCTCATCCTTGATCTAAAACTACTTGAATCCTCTGTTCACATTTTACTAGCTCACCATCCTACTAAAAAGTCCAGCATTCAATAATCGTGATATATTTCCAAGCCAATATTACGTACAGTTGTTATTCATAAAGTAATCCGACTGATGAGAATAATGGAATAGTAGTTTTCAGAACGATTCATTGACTCTGCCTATCTTATATTCATTCGTCATATGTTCAACAAAATATTTGGTATTTTTAGAAAGAGCCTTATCTCAAGATTGTGGGATTTCGATCCGAAGCGACGGCCCTCATTCCAAGAATGTAAAAAAGTGATTGGACAAGAGTTGATGCAGTCGTGTCCAAATGTAAGAAAGTGTTGGTGGTATCATTTTCAATTACCATGTTTTATTACTTTTCGTCAACGGGTTTTTATCAGGAGTCATGATAATCGATACCGAACGAGAGGGCGGTATACGCAGGCAAACGATTCTTATGAGTGTCGAAAGACAGTATAAATTTTCACAAACAAAGGAGAATTGGAAAGTGCAGCACTTATTCGCAGGGACTTTGATCCTAGAAACTGATTACCTGTTGCGTCTCGCGAAATGCTAAGTTGATGATAGTCAGTCGGTAAGTGGAGAACTGCGCAAAATGTTTGCAGTTTGCTAGTAACACTCATTCTCAACTTTGGCGTCTAAATATTTAGAAACAATCAAATGATGATTACTATGTTTTGCATGATTCTTCATATTGACCTAGTCATCATATTCGTAGTAATCTTGGACATCGAAAATACTGCACGAATTTGATGTTCAAACAAGAAAATGTACTGTATTATTATTTCAATGAGATGAATTGCTGTTGTAGGGTGGATATCAGACGGACGATGCCGCCATAGTTGGAACATATTTGGACATATTGACAATAAGAGGCGATAATACTTCTAATCATTTCAACTTAGCAAACATTGATTCCGACCAAACAGATTTGACTGAAATCCTTAACAGTAAGTAATTATGTCACAAATTTTAAAGTAAAAATTTGCTGTATAACTTTAGCTAAAGTAGCACCTGATCAGCAAAATCGAAAAGAAAGGTCAACATTGGCTGCATCAGCTAGTGTGTCTGCTTCATTATCTACGTGCGTTTGAAATTTTACGCTTTTAATTATAAGATCCTATGTCATGATTAGTTTGCTTCATTAAAAATTACGAAATTTGTATATTATGGAATCAGCGTGATAAAATAATTATCGTCTAATTTACAAATTAGCTCGTTTATGCGATTCTTCTGAAATAAACTGAAAATTATTCGAAGGAAAGTCTACAAAAACTGTGCATTGTCTTCAAATTTCAGCATTTTAACATCGGTTTGGCCTTGTTAGAAATATTGCGATTATAAAATATTGCGATTATATAAAATTTAGGTTTCTTTGTGTGAATAGTATCAAATTTTTATTCGAACACGAATCAAAGCCTCCTTGAGATTTCCTTATCGAATATTTATTGATACTTCAAACTATCTTGTTTGTAAAATTTTGTTATTTTAACATTTTATTTTATCTGTTTTATTGGACTAAACACTGATCGCGAACAGAGTACCTTCAAAATCTCTGTGTGCTTGAAATCTGAAACGCAATAATTAGACAATTAAAAATAATAAAATGGTAGATTTCTTTAAGCTCTTTATATTCGCTATCATGCAAATTAACCAAATATATATTGTCAATTTTTTCACAAAACATCTTAAATATCCAGTTTTACGGAATAAATTTGAATGCAATCTTGAATTTTATCCTGGATTCATACTGCAGCGTTCAACAGTCACTGAAAACAAAATATTTGAAAAGATTCAAAACAGTTTACCCCTTCTCACTGCCATTTACATTTGACATTGAGAACACATGGGTGTCGTTGGCACTCAAGGGAGATTGGAATTATTCACTTGAAACAGAAGATCATGCAAAATTGATAGAAAGAGCATTTGAGAAAGATCCCGATAACCCTGAAAGTGAAGTGAAGATTCTGATTATTGAAGGAGATCCAGCAACTGGGAAAACGTCCCTTATGCGAAAACTGGCTTATGGATGGGGAAAAGGAGAGCAAGGCCTGCTCTGTTATGATCTTGTTGTTTATGGTGAATTTCGGGAGGTACATGAACAAACATTCAAAAGCATTGCAGATTTGATGTTAGAATGTACAAAAAAATACTTCTCAGATAAAAAGAATTCGTTGGATAACCAGAGTTATGAAAATATGAAGCAATTAATGAATGATGAGCAATTTTGTGAAAAACACAAGATTTTGGTATTGCTAGATGGTTACGATGAATCATCTTTAGACAAGCAATGTATGGAACTTAATAAATTTTTATCAGCAAAGACAATCGATGACACACCGTTATTTCATATCATCATAACAACAAGAAAGGGTTATTTATCAAATCTTCGTGGACGAAAAGGAAGATTTATTTTTGCTGAAGTTCTTGGATTTACAACTGATACGCAGAAGAAAAAATATGTCTCTAATCATTTTTACTCAACTGATATCAACAAACAAGAAAACATTGCAGCAGTACACAGTTTACTGAACAATAACAGTAATTTGAACAAACTTGCTGAAACACCTTTATTTCTAACCTTCGTTTGCCTAGTTCATGAAAGAATCGTTGATGGTACACTATTGGAATTGTACTACAATATCATATGGTGGCTCATTGATAGGCATCAGCAAGATTTTCCTGATCGCGATATACCAGCTCTTTTTGGATTTCAAAATGATTTTAATGACACGTTTGAAATCATTCAAGATCATTATTTACAGTTTCCTCAACTTCATTGGCTGGGCAAAATGGCATTGCACAATTTAGAAAAGGACATATTTGAATATTCAGATTGTGCTCAGTTTAATCTGCAACCTATTATTGAACAAGTTGGACTGTTGAGAAAAGAGAAAAAATATGACAATTCATTTAAGTTGATAACTTCGTTTTTCTTTCCGCATAGGACCATTCAAGAATTTCTTGCTGCATTATACTGCTTTTCTTCAGATGATTCTACAAGTCAATGGTTGTTACCAGATTACACATTGGATACATTCATGATGAAAGAATACGATAAATTTATTTTACGATTTGCTTTATCTGACAAGATGCCCATACACGTGGAGAAACGCAATTATTATTTCGAGAGAGTCGATAATATCAACCTGGATATGCCATTCGATTCATTCAATAAAACTGGCTTCAACTACAAGCTGCTAAATTGGTTCTTCTCACAATGCACAAACGTGCAAACCATCAAATTGTATGGCAAACTAAATTGTGCAAGACATGAATTAAACACGCCGAATGATACATTAATACACGATGAATCGGCCTTCACATCCCATATTTCCAACCCGACACTTTTTTCAATCAATGACTTGATGAAGCTGCGTTCATTTAAATTTTATGAGTGCACATTTGAAATCAATTCTCAACTCTCCTTCACAAACTGTCCTGCCCTGAAAAGACTTGATTTCAGTGAATGTACAATTAGAAGTGCAATCATTGTTATTGCGGCATTGCCAGCAATTGCCATTGTGGAATTCTATAAATGCACATTCGAAGCCAGTTCTCAGTTGTCATTCGCAAATTGTCCATCCCTGAAAATTTTGAAGTTCTCTCAATGCGAGATGAAAAGAAGCACAAAATTTTGTATTGGAACGCTGCCAACAGTTGATATTTTGGAATTTTTTTCATGCACATTTGAAGCCAATTCTCAGTTGTCATTCACAAATTGTCCAACACTAAAATTTTTGAAATTTAGTCAGTGCAAAATGAAATGCAGCACAAAACTTTTTATTGGACAATTGTTAACAATCGACACTATAATATTCTATGAATGCACAACTGATACGGCAACGTGGCAGTCAATTACAGATGCAATAAGAGAAAATTCCATCAAATATTTGAAATTATTATTTGGAGGAGATTTCAATAAAGAGTTCTTAATTCACTTGCAAAAATGCAACAACCTTGATAAAATGGAAGTCACAATATGGAATTACAAAATTCCTCAAAATGATCTTTTATTATTCAGTGAGCTGATGAGCCTCGACTCATTAGGATTTGAGATGTGCACATTTGAAGCCAATTCTCAGCTTACATTCATTAATTGTTCATCCCTGAGTAGTTTACAATTCAGTGAATGTAAAATTAGTAGCAGCACGAACCTTGGTATTGCAACGTTGCCAGCAATTGCTACTGTGGATTTCTATAAATGCGAAACTGATATAGCAACATGGAAGTCAATTATTTATCAAATAAAAAATAGCCCAATCAAATGTTTGAAGCTTTCTGCTAATTATTTTGCAGAAAAAACCTTTTCACGATATGCACGTCACTTACAGAAATGTAAACACATTGAACGAATTCATGTTGTGGATGTTTATGATTCATACGGTTCTCTTTTGAATCGTTCTGAGGAAGTAACTGCAAATTTAGCACAAACAGCCAGGAAATCACCAAACCTCAAGAGCATTATTTTGCATGCATCTGGAAGATTGAAAGAAAGGATCAAAGAAAGAATTGAGAAAGCTGGTAAAAAAAGAAATCCCGACTTCTTGGTCAAATATGTGGAATAGACCCTATCCGAGATTGGAGGAGTGGACAAGACCAAAACGAGTTCTCTTTACTCAGCGTTATTTCTCAGCTACTGTACTGGAAAAGCACCTCTGCAAATGACGCAAATTTGACAGGAAATGACCGCAAGTGTGCAGACTGAGCAGAGTTTTCCCTCTTGCTTTAGGGCCTTCATAGATTTTGCGTCGCCATGCCGCCTTTTCATATCAAAGATGGGGACGAAGGTGTATGCATTAGGGCCCAAACATTATTAGATTGCAAAATTTTCTAATGACCGAGAGTGATGTCGCGAATTCGTAACATAATATAATTTTACTCAAAAAAGTAAGATTTGGACGTAAAGTATACAATCATGGTTCTATTGAAATTCTGAATTCTGAATTCTTTGCTGAATGATAATGCCAATGGCCTGTTGCAATGAATCAGACTAGAACCTGAGGAGAGAGATATCCTAAGAGTGGAGGCTTGTGACGACCAGGGAATCCAGTCTGAAGGGAGCAGAAACGAAAAAAATTGCACTGAGATATACTAAATTTGATCATAATTGTGAACCTCATAAAGTAGGTGAAATAGATTGCAGGGTTAGTAACGCTTATGGAAAACAGAACTGATAGAGACTGCACAGGGACTAATGAGAATGCGTTGTGCTCATTCACTATCAGAGATAACCTGAAAAAACAATGATACTACGATATTAACAAGAACGATATTTAATATGTGAAATTGCTGATGGCTGTAAATATGATATAAATAATTTATTAATATGATAGCAACATACGTCATTGCAGTCTAATCCTTAGTGCTCTTGTAGGTGGTGCCCTTCTTACTTAACGCATAATTGTACCAAAGTGAGAATCAATCGCGGTCCACCAAGCGAGCAGGAAAAACGTTTGAAATAAAATGATCGGAGCATCATTCGGAGTTAGGTGAGAAGCATAAAAGACAGAGATATAGTTGAAGAGGGTGTGAGAGTAGATGAAGAGGAGATGAACAGCACAGCAGACATAAAATGCACAAATATGACCAAAAGAAAGAAACGTCAAAGAATTAATACTGAGATTGGTCGACGCACCAAGGTCGCTTTGGGGAAGAATAGTTCCAAAATTTTCATAAATCACCCCGATTAGCGGGAATTAATTTCATGTCTGGCACATTGTGCACACACTCTTCGCTGCTTGCTACGTAACAAAAGAAGCAAACAGTAGTAGTACTGTAACGGTGCAACGACGGGCAGAAAAATGCGTTGAGAAATAGCGCCGGTGGATGATTCAATTATTTCGCGGTGCATATTTATGGCTCTATAGCTTCTCTCGTAACTTCTTATAAATAATAGTCCAAACAGGGTGGGCCCAGTAATCACCCGATTTTTGAGTTTGATTAACTTTGCATAGACTGGACGGATTTTGATAAATCGCAATTTCTTACACTCCCTTGTTCTTGGAGAATTTTTAGGCAAAAAATTAATGACCCAAAATGTAGTAGGATATCTTCTTAGTTTATGGGACAATTAAAAATAACTCTGCCTTTAACCGTTCAAAGTTAGAAGTAGTCCCTAAAAAATCATTTTGGAAGTATTTTTGCTCTATAAGTACCTTAAAAATTGTTATTCATTAACTTTAGGCCAACAATATCTACGAGCGCGAGGACTATAAGGTACCAAAATATACCAAAATCCGTTCGATCGTTGCAAAGTTGTACAAATTCAAAAAATGGGAATTATTTGCCGTTCCCAGTACTTCTTATTTACCCCACCACAACCAAGTGGGGCACTTCTTACACTAAAGTGATTGATACGCAGTGACCATAAACTTGATCTAATCTTGACTGACCAGTTGTGATCCCCTGAACTCTTACTGAACGGTCGATGACCCTAGTGAGGTCAGTGCCACGGTCGGGGTGAATGTGCGAAGGGTGCACCTTATTTATATTACCTTCTCCAGTCTTTTCGCGCAGTCTGCAATTAAGAAGCTGGGTAGTCCACCTCCACAAACTGCTGCGAACTTTGTGCTGCTCAAAGAAGAAATATATCATGCTGCGCTTGGTTGAATGTTGTATGGTACTTTTAACTTTCCACTCGGTATGTCAAGCGACAGAAGATACAGCTGATAAATGCTCCCGAATCGTTCATCAGTGGAAGGCTGATTGTGAGACTGGAAACAACTCTTCCAACAGAACAGAACTGTGAGTTATTTTTAAATGACACGTACAAAATTCAGGATGTTTCAATAAAACATGACTCACAGTGTTTACACTCATGAGTGAAACTTGGGGCAGAGACATCCACTGGGCGGAGCTTGAAGTGGGCGAAGTTTCTGCCAGAAGTTAGCTGCGGTACCCAAACGGCAGTAGAAAATGTGCTCCAAATTATCGTACAATTTATGTGGCTCTTTGAGCGCTTCCTGATTTGTATCCACAAAGTTTTATGCGAAGATCTTATGTTCCTCCTATAGGGGGCACCGACCTCGATGTTTAACGAAAGTGATTTTAAACTACAGCAGGAACTGGAAAAATGGCATGGACTCGTTGATTTTACAGTTAAGTACAAACTGTTAAAACGTGTCAAATTGGGCTTAGTGGCATCCCTTGAACGCGATCAGTAGTATAAAGTGAGCACTTTTCTGAAAATGCAAATGCAGCACTTCATATTTATACGTCCATTTCCAGGCGAAAAGGATATGAAAGCAGAGAGTTAATTATCGGAGTACATTTTGGGACTGATATTTCGCTTTATCATGAAGCCAATCAAACGGAGATGGAATCAATGGTTGTAGAAGAATGGAAGAAGTATGGTGCATGTCCCTTGGATCGCCTGAGAGATCGTTTTGAAAAGCGTTGGAACGCCAACTGGCAATTTGTTTGTGGTCTCAAAATATTTAATACCGTTTTTGTCCAAATTGGAAACACTTCCTATGCTGATATTGGAGTAGTAGAGTTTCATATCAGCGAGAGAAACGGATCGCAAGTGAAATACCATTTACTGGTGTTAAGGACTAGCCCAATCATCAGCGGCCAAAGAATGTCTGATGGTTCGTTGTGCGTGAAGTGCAAGAATTGGAATAAGAAGGCCGACCAACCAAAAGTGTAAGAAATAAGGGTGTGAGTTTTTATAAACTACAAGGTATCCCAGTATTATCTTGCATGTTTTAATTGCTCATATCTCAGCTAGTTAAATATACAAATTCTCGCATTTTTTAAGTTGATATGGAATGACGAAAAAAGACTTCTTTTAAAGACTAAAAAATGCGAATCTAACTTAAATAAAACTCTAGTAGATGCAAAAATCTGCATTATGTTTAGTTATTTATTACCAGAGTTATATGTCATCAAAATATTGGCAACAATTTGTGCCCCACCCTGTAGTTACTGAAATTGGCCGGGAATAATATGATTACTGAAAACGGCTAGTAAAGAAGAGAGACTGTCGTTTCTGTGGGCAACCGGTCGAAAATGTCACTCGATTATTTATCACGGCCGGCAGGAAATCTTGACCGATCATAACTGTACGCCGGTCAACAGATCAATAAAAAAGACGCATGTGAGTGCTTAAAGTGAGCGATCAGAAACTGAAAGAGTAATTGCAAGCTTTGAAAGCGATGATTATAAAATTAATAAGCGAAGTCTACATCTTGCTATCAGGATAAATTCCAGCTTAAAGATTTTATACAGCGGAAGATATTTCAGGAAAAATAACATCACTGTAATAACAAAGTTTTGGTTGAACGAATATCGCCAGACTATTGAAAAGGACCTGGATTTGGCTGCCGTTGTGCGCCGCATACGATGGAAATATATTGATTGTCCTCCTGGAGCGCTCAATAACCACTTCGGACAACGATGGAATACTACCGTACAGGCCTTTTGCGGTCCTGCTGTTACGACATCGATCAACGCTGTTACGACTGCGGCGGATGCAGACAGGCTCGATATGGTCCTGTTTGAGATTAAGGAGCCAATTAGACCAGTTTATCAAGTGCTAATAGTCAGAACGGCTCCTATGAATTACGGAACTTCATATTAATGAAAGCTTAGTAATACATGAATAGGTCAACGTAGCAGAAAAGAATCGCATGTAACGCAGATACAATATTTTACGTACTTGCGTATGAAAATTAGAACTTGATATAATCTCTGAAACATTTGTTAAGTATTAAAATTGGTGAGCGGAATATTATGAATATCAAATTTGTGTAATATGGTGTATTCTCAGTTATGCACCGAAAGAGTAGGCTTTTCCTTATTTAATTGTACTTCTATTGGGTGAATAGGAAAACGCTCAGTGGACTGTATTTTATTCGAAAGTATATGACGTTTTTGGTTATTAATAAAGGAATCTTGTTTGCATCATATGCATGGTTGAATGGGGTTTGTGCATCTTTCCAAAAGTAACGTGAGAAACATTTTTACACATTAGTGCGTCCTAGCCAACCCTTTTCAGCCCAAATGAATATGATTCCATAGTGCTTTCTATGAGTTATCTAACTATACCTGATTCGGCTCAGAAGTCGTGGCAGTAAGAAATTTATCGACCATAAATCAATTTTATACTAATGATTGTGGCAAACAATGGGCAGTAAGTAATATTAACGGGTACATTTATTCGTTCACAACGAATAGGATGACCTTTGCATTGCTTCCGCTAACAATACATGTACGACCGACACGTTCGATCTCGAACAGATTCCTGTCTTCTGCCTCATGCCTGAACCATTCTTGTTCCTCAATTAAATCAGCCATTTCATACACATTCGGATAAAGCAAAGGACTATACGTGTTTCCAAAAATAAGCCTAATCGGCTTTTTTGCGGTGTTAGACAGCTCGAGAAAATTTTTCACACAACTAAGCATTTCATCGCTTTCTTCATCTTCCACGTGGATTAACGGCATTTTCATACAAAGAACCGCATTACCAGGCAATGACTGCAGAATGAAACGAATGTCAGACATCAAACTTTGATTTTCAGCAATCGGATTACTTGAACTACCAAGTTCTGTCTCAATACTCAAATAATGCAGATTATACAAGATAGGAGCGACCAGCGGCGAAGAAAGTAGTTCCACCTCTACGTCCAAGCCGAGCCGCCGCAAGTTCGAGTTGTCTTGGAAAGTGCTCAAAATCGTCTCCGCTGAATCGAACAAATGGTATACACCGGAACCGCCAGCCTGCAAAATAATGCATTATTTATAACATATATCAGTTGACAACATCTGAAGGGGGCACTCACTGGATAGTGACATTCCTCCGAGTCAAATATTGTAAAACAAAATTAGTGGCCCTGATGGTGAAACTATTATATATATATTTATTTTATAAAATTTGTGTCATTTGTAATAACCGCAATGAAAATCAGCCAAATTTAGTTATTCACTCTTACCTCGAAGCTTTTCAACTTGAGTACTTTCAGGCAGCCAAGTGCATCAGTTCGCGAACAGCAATATTCCCCAAAGTCAGAGTAACTTTTACTCGTTATACTCAGATGATGCAATTGGCGGAACGTTGAAATTGTGTCCCAGAGCTGCTTCGAAGCGACAGGACCGATTGCAAATTTGCCTTCCAATTTCAATTCCTTGACGTGCGGTGCCGCAGACAGCAACAGCTTGCTTGTATCTCGAAAGTCTGTTTTCATTTCGAGTCGACGAACACAGACATCCTCCGGTATTAGTGGAAATCTCATCAAAATTTCGTGTGCTGATATAGAAGCACCAAGAATAGTCAGAGATTTAATCCGCTTGAAAAGATTGAAAATTTTGCTCCATGCATTTATCAGCCGTCGCAATGTTACACCCAATCCCATCTGAAATAGTGGAAGAGTTATAAACCAGGTACTGAATACGATACTGAGCAGGCCACAACGTAGCCTAATGCAGTAAAGAACTAACTGAGCATAAATTACATGGGGATCAGTGGAAGTAATTAATTATAGAAAATCCTGAATTTTTGACATTCCCAAAGCTCTCTATATGCCTAAAGCCCCTGTTCAGATCCTCAAAATCCACCCCTACTTTCAGTTAAAATATGTCTCACTTTAAGATAACTCCAACAGTTTCTTAGAGCGCAGTATGCTGCTCTTTTTTCTCGAATAAACATTATGTCTACTACGTATTTCATATGCAATTGTAATATGTATGGTCATATAATCACAACATTTCCAGCCGCAAACAGTAAAAGTTTCACGGCATTTTTGCCTACTGCACGGCCTACCGCAGTTTTTTATTTGTCTCCCAGTATCCCACCTCTATCTTAACAACTTCATTATATGTAATCAATATATAAAAAAAAACTAAAGGCAGTTTTAAAAAATGTCACTTGCCTCTATTCGAACCCGATCGTGTCCGCGAGATTCGATGATCCCTTTGGATGGCAAGGCGCCTTCATGATGGAGCATCGAACCTTTCGAAGCAGCGCATTCAAGTTCAAATTCGACGAGACCCATTTTCGCGACAATTTTCATTGACACAGGTCTTTTGCTGAGAACAGATTTCAGCGCGGTCGCAAACTGGCGGCTAACTTGTTCCTGCCGGATGCAGTCAACGAACCCTTGACGCATGTGAGCAACGCACCTGGCAACTACCAGATAGTCCAGTCGAACCTTTTCTTCGGCCATCATCTTTCTTCGCTTGCTGCGTGTAAACATTTGCAATTCCGTTCGCAATAATATCCTTCGTAATCCTAAAATCTTGTGAAAGCTGAGCAAAGTGGTAAGCGCGCTGCAAAGCGAAGACAGACAAAAAATCGTCCCTGAACAACTTGTTCCTCCTCAGGAGTTCGTCGCCTGGTAGTCGTGCAGCAGAACAACTACCTGGTGATAAATTACCGCGCTCAGCTAATTAACGGAACACACGCCAGCAATAAACAAGATGCAATCACTCGTATAAGTAATGCGGAAAAGACAGTACGGACTGTCCATTCTGTCAGCAAATAAGAAGAAATAGTCGATCGATCGTTGGAGACAGCTTTTTCAATCGCAAACGGATGAGACAGTGCGCGCTCGTACCAAATGGAATACACTGTACGCACAATATTTCACAGTAATCGAAGCGGGCGGTTCTAACATGCCCACTTGCACTCGCGCGCTCTGTCCATCGCTATCCGCACATTGTGTCACCGCCTCTTTTGAGTGCTAATCAAAAGTTTGACCGCGCCGACAATCGAAGCTCCGCCTACTTATCGATAAAAATGATACGTCGTGTTCAATTCAGATGGTTTCTGATACGGTACTGCGCCATTTCAAAGATGCGCAGTCAACCAAACAGCTACCCAGCGGTTGAGTTCACTATTTTGAGGGATTTTTATGCATTGTGAGAAAAAGATTCGATTTCCTTCGGAATTTTTCGTACATGAAGGTGCACCACGATTCCGCATCTTTTGACCTAGAGATCTTTGAGTTCTGTTTAGCGGTTTGCGAAATCCGCCTCTTGCGCCCAGTGCTATAACCTACACGTGAAGAAAAGCAAATAGCTTGACCGTACGCTGTGAGAGGCAGAAGAGTGAGTTTAGTGCGCGGCCGATCACATAAAATTAAAACTGTAGAAAAATATATCAACATTTTTGCTCTACATTCTTGCCTTTACTCCAGACTTAACAAAAAATTCGTGAGGAATATGAAGAATATTATCACTGGGTACTGTTATTATCACTTTTTATTTTTTCCTTTAACAGATGGCTTGCTGGAGATTTGCGACGCTGACGGACCGAACGACGATGACGCATCGCTACCTTCGCTTCTTATGCTATATTCCGGTTCCAGTTTAGGTGTAAGAAAAGATTTAGCTTTGGTGGATGTTGGTGCTAAAGTAGCGCCACTCTTCTTATTCGCTTTGTTGCCTTTTTCAGAAGGCATTGAAGGTGGATGTAAAGGCGGAGTTAGCGGTCGCGACTTGGCTGACGAAATTGAGCTCATTCGTCGAGCAGCCTCATTCCGGGCGCGATCACTCTACAAGCAGGCAAATGACGTTAGGCTGATTACGAGCTACGGATAGTCAAGGTCTTATACCATACCACTCGCACTTTGATTTGGAAAGTAGAGATTGTAAATATGATTGCAAAACTCAGATAATTCCCTGATAGCCCATTTACCGATATAAACAAGTTTTACTGCACTCAGGTAGAACTATTGATTAATATTGGTGCTTGGTCAAATCGTGAACGAAGAAAACAAACTACCTTGTAAGCGGCTACCATGTTGACATAGCGATTGCGTGCAATGTGGAGGGTGACATTTTCTGGTACATCTGGCATTATGTACTGAATTAGTGCCATGATGAAGAAGACGAGATGCTCAAAGACCAGCACGAACACCATTTTGCTCAGCATCACGCGCCACCATCGCTCGCTGTGCGAGTACATGTGATCGCTGTCGGTGAAGTAGCCGTGGTAGCGACATTCTGTCACTTTTTTGGAGTTTCCGTCAAGCATTAAACCTAGAGATTATTACATATAGCATGAGAAGTAAATACACCAGCAGCCTGTCTCATACAGTTGAAGAAGAGTTGTAATTACAACTATCGTGATATGATATCATCGAAAAATTTATTATGATATTATATCTTCGGAAGTTAAATTTCAAATGCTGATATGATTATCATGATCATTAGTATTAACGATATCATAAATCTATAATATCACGAATTTCATTGATTGCTCATAATGGTATTAAAAGCTGAATATGTTAGTAAGCAAAACTTGTCCTATCTATCTAATCAATGCTGTGCACTACTGTACTTACTTGGGTCGCCCCAGTCGCTCGTTTCGAATACAGCCAGCGACCATTCGATATATCCACTGAGCGATCCGTCTTTGCTGTAGAAGGACATGTAGGTAAATCGATCGATTAGGTCCGTCGTGAATGCAATAAACAGCGCGTTTGTTAAAACGCTCAAGTACGTGACAAACTTCAGAATGTCCAGCCAATTACCTGAAACATTCATTATTAAGGCGTTCAGGACAAAGCTGATTTTTGTTTGCCTTCGAATAGTTCATTTCGTCGAAGAAATCTTACTGATCATTGTAATTATAAATTAAATGAGGAAGGAAAAACAGTCTAAGCGTGTTGAACTTAACCCTAAGATCGTTAACTTTGCTTATAATACTCGCTGACAGCATTGAGCTAATCGAGTGACAAGCTTTCGTCGTATCCGTGGACGCAAATTACATTCTTCAAGCTGTTTTATGAGTGGCAAGTGCAATCAGTCAAAATAAAAATTCAAATATTGCTAGCGAGCGTGGGTATAAAAAAATAAAGCAATTATCTTTCGGTCTAATATTAAAGGTATTTTCCAATCTCACCAATGTCTGCAGCTCTTTCTGGTAGAACTCGGCGGGTCTCTTTGACGAATTTGAGCGCGTCAATGCGAAGTTCGACGATATTATTGAAGAGGGCAAAGAGGGGAGCGAGAGGGAAGGCGGCGACGAACATGGTGACGTATCCAAACTGCATGACCATCTCAAAGTACTCGCTGAAGAGAGGCAGGCCGTTGTGCGGCATCAGGTCGAAATCCTTCTCATAGCGCGTGTAAGGATTGATGACGGACTCGTGGATATTTTTCCGTCGTTTCCACCAGTTGCTCGCCACTGGTATGCCAATCTCCATCGCATTGCTAATAGTCTACAATTCGAATCCATTGTAGTGTAAGATTTGACGTCTGTATTGCAGTCAGAACTGAATTTCAACACCAGATCAGATATCGATACTGCGACCCTCTATACAATGAACTCTGTCCGTCATAAAATCGGACAAGGATGTGAAAGTATTTGCCTGTTTCAAGATGAGAATGATTGCCAGCTGAGTTGTGACGGAGAAGGTGCAACCCGTCGGTGGACATCGATCTGTGAGCAACGTGTCGTGCTTGGGTGTTGCTAAAGTATTGTTCATACTGTAGCAGCACAAAGTTATCGATTGTGGTATTTTATATGTGCCAAAGCAACTTCAGTGGGGACACTTTTCAGATTAAAGGCATTTTTTTCTTATTTGACTTAAAATTTGTCTTCTTAGATCTGGGGAAGTGTCTTTATTAAAGTAGACAGGATATTTTAGTAATTCAGCGAGAAGGGGGTTGGGGTCGAAACGCCGCGAACACATTGCCTCCTTGCTTTGCAGAAATTAGATACCGACAATTTTATAGCATTCTAGCATAACAATATTGTTACTTTAGAGCATTACCATAGGAACGAGGTTTGTGAGCAAAACCAAATAAATGCCACTTTACATCAAAAATATTCTAAACAACGACTTACTGGAGAGAATATCTTGCAAGAAGGCCAAATAGAACAGCGTCGCATAGTAGTTGACAAATTGAAAAATATACATTTTGTACGTGTAGGAATTCTCAAAGGCCGAGTCGGTCCTGGGAAACTCCTTTTCCGTTAGGACCCATGCAATTTTACTGAAATAACAGAGCAATATTTGAATGAAACAATTAAAGACGGCGTTGACTCTGAGCTAGATAATATGAGTGTGTAAAATTTATTAGTACAACAGTTTCGTGAAAGAAATGCGTACCCATAGATTCTTTCGAGAATCATAATTAATACTGCGTTGATTATGGAGGCAGTAATGGTGGAAAACATATCGCTGCCGACGGCCTGAACTGCAGGATTGTCCCAGTTGTTATAAATAGATACCATGATCACTTTGTACATGATTACACCTGCAAAAAATTGCTTGCTTTAGGTCAAAGAGCGGACCGGAACAGCAGAATGAGCAAGGGTTTGAGCATTGTTGGTTAAAACGGGTCTGCTTGGAAAAGAACACACCGTTTAATAATATTCACTACGCCAGTTGGCCATCTTTCGTTAAAAATGTTGCTACATTATTTTATTAAAGAGTACTTGTGTTTACCACTAGTTACTGAGAAAACTATACCAACACTTTCATGCCCCTCGAAGCTATTTAGAGGCGCTTTTGGAAGGGCACATATACCCCAACACCTATTCAATGCCCATATCTGTTGGAGACTGACCAAAGACGACGGCAATGGCGAGACAGACGAGAAAACTGATTGATGCAACCGACGCCATCAGATTTTGCACTCTGCTTCGAGCAGGCACGTGCGGCTCCCATTCTTGGGTTATTGGATGACGGCGTTTTGTTGTGGCCTGAAATGAAAAATGCAATGTTGTATTAACTTTTAACCGCTTGAGATTAGTAATATAAATAAACCGACATTGCTGATGTATTCTGGTCTGGGTGGCTCGTAGTACGGGCTTATATCAGCGGTATCCCACTTGCACGCCAGCCTCGCCTGCTTTCTCTTCCATAATTCGAGGTAGAATACTGCCCACAGCGATGCGAAAAATGCAAAGAAAACAGTGCCAAAGTTGTTGAATATTGCTGTCGCTCCTGCATGCGCGCAATCTGCTTTTAACAGCTGAAATTGTTACGTCAGTGTTCATTTGATGAATTATATAGTGAAGATCAGCGAGTTAAAGCGTTTTTTGAACTCTCCTTCATAGTTGAATACTTTCAATTTTAGAAATAGCAGCTTTGCAATGTTCGAATTAATTACGCGCTATTAAAAGTAAATTTTAGAAATTCGATGATGATAAAGTCTTTTCCTAAGTCGTACCTTGAACGGACAAGCAGTTGATCCGCATTTTCTGCAAATAATCACTTCGCTTGCGTTGGTGTGACAGATTTCGCGATGCGGCGTGTCGTCGGGCAAGTGGATGAGGCCGTAGATGAAGACCATGAGACCGACGATGCTGAAGGGTATGAGCATGGCGGTGTAGAAGCCGAGCCAGGAGAAGTAGATGGCGACCTTTTCGCCAAAGTACGCGCGAATCTGGTCGATTGGCTGGCGTTTGTACCATCGACCTGGTCGCGCCCATGTCTCGTACAGCCACGGGCGCAGCGGCCATGGCTTTTTCGGCCCGCGCGTCGCTTCGGAGCTTGAAGTCTGCGGTTCGCCGTCGTGCAGAGGGTAGACGGCGCAGTATACACCCTTACGAAGCAAGAAACTCATGCTGACCTGGAATTTAGGTTTTCATTTAGTTGTCTCACTAAAATATTAAGTCCAATCTGAGCATGAAAAAGTGAGCCAGCGATGCTTTCATCTGATCAGCTAGAGTAGAGGTTTGTTCAAGGTAAAAATCCATAAAAATGACAGCATTTGATTAAATATCAAATTTTCGACAATTGTATCTTTGAAACGAAATTAATGCATCATTTTAACTATAAACAGGCTTTAACTATAATAACTTCAAGACTAAATCTCACTGCATCGTCGACGCGATGACCATGCAGCCGCTCGCCGTTCATCGTCTCAATTTCTGTTCCAGAAATCATTGTTCTCTCAATGACATCCCAGACGATATTAATCCTTTGCGTTTGTGAAAAGAAAGTATTCGGATCCTGAATGAGATAGTGCCTGAAGCGGGCGCGTTGAAATTCCAGTGTGAAGTAAGGAGGCTGAGCGGGAATGTTAAACGAGGGTTCGAGGTCGAGCGGATGGCGACCGCAAAAGATAAATTTGACAGTTTTGTAGCAAAAGTTTGATAGTCGACTCATGTTTGAGTCTTCCATGTCGCTCTGCTGGATCGGCATCTTGATACGGTTGATCTCGGCCATACGAGCTAGAGTCTCCCAGGGTGCATGCACCTTGACAAAGCACGTCTTCCCATCTTGGCTTTGCGCCAAGTCTTCATGCTCTAGGTATAGACCATGTTCGCGCAGCTTCGATTCGAATACCTGAAATAATACTTTTAGCTTTCTGGGGTAAAATAATTGCACTACAGTTATGCAAAAAGTGCCAAGTTCATGTGCAGTCTCTGATCTCTCATTACTTTGAGTTTTGAGCGAATTTTAATCCGTGCAGCTTTCGATCAATTTCCGAGGTATCATATTTATTCGGGCGAAGCTGAATGAACAAATATCCGAGCATACCGCATAACTCCATCAACCTTGAGTTGATAAGCGTTTCCGTCCGCTTAACTGCGCTGAGTAGTTAAAATTCCATGCTCTCAACAAAGACCATTACAAAAACAAAGTTATAAACTGAATTTTCATTTCCCGCTCTATTTTCGGACAGTCTAAGCGAAGAAATTAAAAAATATGAAAAGGGTTTCGAATGTAAACAGCGCAACGGAACAAGATGAAAATGATCTAGAAGATTTGTCCTACCTCGCGATACATTGTTTGCGAAGCGTTCATGTCGAGGGGTTGATAGGCGAGGACAAAGTCGATGATGCCATGTCCTTGCGAAGTGAATATGGTCTTGTCGACGTCGCCAGCGAGCGTCTTTGTCGCGATGGACGGCGGGCCAAAAGCCAGCGTCCCATAGGTGTGCCGCTTGAATGAACCGAGCGACGCTGCATCGGAGGAGATCGCCGCAGATGTCTCAATCGGTCCACTTTGCTCGTTTCTGTTAACGAATATCAGTGGTACAGTGTCATCTTCCTCATCTCTTTTCTTCTGCTTCTTCAATTTGCCAAACAGACCACTCATTCTACTTTCAATATTTGACAGCTTTAGGAGTTTTTAAAGATCATTTACAAATTTAACGAAAGTGAACAGCTGAGGATAGTATACACGAAATCGTTGTGCAGATCAAGAATCGTGCGCAACAGGCAGACGCAAATGAAGGAGTGAATTGTTTTACTACACACATAAACCGGTTAACAGGTTCCCATGCCTCTCTCAATTTACTGTGCCAGTAACTTGTACAAAGTGCTGCCACGATAGAAACGTTATTAAGCAATTTATCGCCAATTCGAATAAATTTTGGTCTTTTTAGTGCTGATTTGCGTTGCTTTTTTGTAGGTCTTGGTTTAAATTATCCCATGAAGCATAACACAATACTGACAATCATCAGCAGAAGAACTTTGATAGTAACTGTGATAACTTTGATGGAAATTTTTTACGGCCAGTTTTACAAGCGGATCACATCGTGAATGGAGGTTAATCTTCTCCATCCCTTAGACTATGAGGCCTCATGCCAACCAGAGCAATGAAAGCTTCACCACCCCCGTTTAACCATCGCGAAGACGCCAGATATAAAACAGCACATTATTCATTTATACTAGGTCTCACTACGCGCATGTCCGCCTGACGTGATACACAATTCACTATACGATATGTTCCCGTGAAATACACGTGCGCGCGAAAACACTGGGCTTAAACGTAAACATAAACAGCGCGCGCTAGATTTTCCATAGTGTCTGCTCAGTTGTCTTGCAAAATAGATTTGCTGAACTGACGAAGGAAAAGTTAATTTTTCATAAACCATCTCCCTCTTTAGCAAAATCTCAACAACAATGTCTGCCGAAAAGCAACCGCCCCACCTGCAACGTCTTTTGGATAGGGATGGTTATCTGAATCCATACAAGGGAGAGATATGTCGACGTTACAACGTGTTTATGGACTATCTCAAGAGGATCGAAGAACAATGTGGAGGAATGGACGAATTCACAAAGGCTTACGAGACGTATGGTCTGATAGTGCAGAAGGACAATAGCGTGCGCGGCCTCGAATGGGCGCCCGGCGCTGACGGCCTACTGCTCATCGGCGACTTTAGTCAGTTTTATACTCTACAATTCCTTACTTTTCAATTAATGTCCAACGTGAAAAGGTTGCTAATGACTGCATAGGTTTAATATTGTGTACTTTAGCTAATGTCGTACTTTGCGGGTATTTTCTAGCATTGCCCTATGTACTTCTTTTGCTACGGAACGTGATATGAAACTGACCCGCTTTACTTGCCAACTTTGATTATCGTTTAGCAATCTTCGACTCGTCTTATTGGAATTCGCGTTAAGCGATTAGAAAGTTGATTATATAATACAGCAGAACCCAGATAAAAGAGAAATATTGTACTTCCTCTTATTTTATTATTTTTCAATACATTTAATATAATGTTAAATTTATGATAGTGTAATATCGTGATCATTCAGACAAGTGGGATCGGAAAGCGAATCCGTACAAGAAGCTCCAATACGGCAAATGGGAGATCAACATTCCGCCGAACAAGGACGGCTCGTGCGCTATTCCACACGGCAGCATCGTCAAGGTGGAATGAGTTGTTCTCGTTTAATGAACCAGAGCATAATCTCGATTGCTTTCAGGTGTGCGTGCTGAAAGACGGCGCCGTTCACGACAAAATCTCGCCCTGGGCTCACTATGTCACTCGTCCAGAAGAAAATTTCATCTATCGTCAGGTGCGTTCACCCCCTTCTCCTCTTTGTTATTTCTTGCTAGCGGGTTAAGCAAGAACTGACATTTTTAGAAGGAAATCAATAGAGATGCGTAGAAATTTGAGGTAATTTTAAGAAAACTGGTGAGGAGAATTTCTTCATTAAATCCGACATGCTTGCTGGGACTTTCGACTGTTTCTGCTGCTCTATCTGACACGTCTATATTTAAAGCATAATCAGATCAAAAGGAAAACACTGAGAGCCGAAATCGATATTTTTTGTCAAGCCAATCCTGTTCATTAATGATAAAAGCTGAAATACTGAACAGGGTTAGAAGTTGAGCTTTCTATTTCCTGCGCCATATTCAGTAAGAACGAAACAGTCAAGTGAGGAGTATCAAAATGCTTTAAGGGTTGCCCTAGTTCTTTTAACTTCTTGCAACTGAGAAAAAAGTGTGCACACGTTCGATTCTGCCTATTCTCAATATAAGTCATAAACTACATAAGATTTTTAGGAGTTTTACAACCCACCGCAGAAGTACCAGCTGAAGGAGGCCCGGCCAAAGCGGCCGCAGTCGATGCGCATCTACGAAGCGCACGTTGGCATTTCGAGCGCGGAGGGAAAGATTAATTCCTATCGCGAGTTTGCCGATGACGTCCTGCCGCGAATCAAGCATCAAGGTTTTGTTTAGATATAATTTTAGCTGCATCACATGCGCTCTGTCACATTTCGGAAATGGTTTACTTAATACCTTTTCCACCTTAAATGGGACACTTTTAGAATTAAATTGACTACTTTTGAAAATATCAGATCTAACAGTTTTCTTTGAAATAGATGCAAAAGTGTTCGAGTTAGAGCGGGAAAGGTATATTCTCCTGTCATCGATAAATTAGCGCATTGGAGGTTCACTAAACTGAAAGATTATTTGCAGGCTACAACGCGATTCAGCTGATGGCAGTGATGGAGCACGTCTACTATGCGTCCTTTGGTTATCAAGTGACGAGCTTCTACGCCACGTCGAGGTAAAATATAAAATTCGCCTTTTCCACTAAATATTTGAAATAGTTCTGCTGAGTCATTGATTTATTGAAAATTGATATCTTTAGTCACCAGTTTGTTAATACCTTAGTTCACTTTACTACGGACACACTTTCCATTTCAAACAGGACGCTTTTACGGTCCAAAATGGACGCTCTCAAACCAAAAAGAAAATTTTCACGTTGATTTGACTTGAAAAGCGTCCTCATTGAATGAAAATATTCTCATTAAAGTGGAAATGGCGCATAATTTAAATGCGATTTATCGAGTGTGCAATGAATTGAATGACGGCAACTTGCAGCCGTTGCGGTACCCCGGACGATCTGAAGTACCTCGTCGACAAGGCGCACAGCATGGGCATCTACATCCTGCTCGACGTCGTCCACTCGCACGCCTCCAAAAACGTCGCGGACGGCCTCAACCAGTGGGACGGCACCAATGGCTGTTACTTCCATGACAACCCGCGTGGTTTTCATACTCTCTGGGATTCTCGTCTCTTCAACTACACAGAGTTGGTGCTTTTCATTATCTTTCTGTTAGTGCATAAAAGAATAATTGTTCTTTGTTGTGCACATCGTTTGACGTCACTTAAATAAGGAGCTAAGATAAGATTTATTCCAATTTAATATTTCAGAATTGAGGTACTTCGATTCCTGCTGTCGAATCTGCGTTGGTGGGTGGAGGAGTACGGCTTCGACGGTTTCCGCTTTGACGGCACTACTTCCATGCTCTTTCATTCGCACGGCATGAGTAAGTAACTGGCGACGCTATGCAGGAGATTACTATTTGAAGGCATTAATTAAAAAATATTTTGACGCTCATTGACGTGACAAAAGTAATGTCGCATAGCTGCATATTTCCGCAACTGTGTTAGCCTCAGCCGCGGCGCTTTTTGACATTGCCCTTATCGAAGTGTAGCTGCGACTCAAAATTATATTCAAGATTTTTTTGAACTCACTGCCCAACTAATGGGCTAATTAGAGAACAAGTTTTGTCTCGCCATGAAAAGGTTAAGCAGCGAATCGCACTCTGTTAACATCTCCCAGCACTTTTAGTGGTTTCCTTTAGCAACGATACTCGCGATTTTGGTATTTTTTGCTGAACTTACTTTTCTAAGCAAACAATATTCGAGTATAAGGCATCCAAATTCTTTCGACTCGATCTCTGGATTGCAGTAAATTCGCGTTAATGTGAGCGTGGAGTCGCTTTACTACTGCATTGTCTGTATTGCAGACGACAGCTTCGGCAGTTATGACGACTACTTCGGACTGAACACGGACACCGAGTCTGTCGTCTACCTCATGCTCGCTAACTACATGCTCCACAAGTTCTATCCCGAGGTCACCACCATCGCTGAGGTCAGTTCTGAATGATTAAATATAATCAAGCCTTAAGTGTTTATTATTAACTATTTTGCTTCATAGACTTTCCAAATCAGAAGTGTCATTTTTCATATAGCTTTGATTAGAGGCGTCTTTTGATTTGGAAAACATTCTCTTTGAATTGAAAAGTGCTTATATTAATGTGTATATGGTATATTATCCAAAATTACTGAAACTTTCAGGAAGTGAGCGGCATGCCGGGATTGTGTCGTCCGATCGACGAGGGCGGTCAGGGCTTCGACTATCGTCTTGCGATGGCGCTGCCGGACATGTGGATTAAGATCCTGAAGCACACGCGTGACGAAGAGTGGAACGTCGGCGACATCGTTCGCACGCTCGAAAATCGACGGTATGCCCGTTTTGGCGCATTTTATAGTCAACTTTTTGATTAGTAACAAGAAATCTAAAATTGAATGTGTTAAACTGCTTCGAAAGTCGATATCCTTTCTCTCTATCAATGTAAGCGTGTAAGAAACAAGAGACGAATATTATTCTTGGTGATAAACCGTGTATTCGCGCCGATGATTGAGCTCATCTCTGCCAACTATGGTGTCAAGCTTGATTTCCTGTTACTGATCAAGAATATTTGACTATACGGTCTCGAAGAGAAATTACACAAATGTACATTTTCAGTTATGGTGAGAAGCACGTTGCCTACGCCGAGTCGCACGATCAGGCCCTCGTCGGCGACAAGACGATCGCTTTCTGGCTCATGGACAAGGGTACTTTTTCACTAAACCGCGTTTATTTCGTCTGCCTATTCAAATAATGACCAACAATCCATTGCTATTTATGCGATGCAAATATGGGAGCATATTTAGCTGCTTGGATTTACATTTCCCATGGGAGCTGTGAAAAGTCTGCTTAGCATTTCTTTCTCTTCTTTGTGTCTGTGTTGCGAGCGATAATGGACGTTTATTGCAGAAATGTACGACTTCATGGCGACATCGTCGCCAATGACGCCGATAATCGATCGCGGCCTGGCAATGCACAAGCTGATCCGATTGGTCACGCACGCGCTTGGCGGAGAGGCCTGGCTCAACTTCATTGGTTGGTTGACGCTTTCTTTTATAGTCAAATTTCTTCGCGAGGAAGAGGAAATCGAGTCAGGCACCGTAGTTGTTTAAGATTAACTCCCTTTTCAGTGCAAAAATACCGTTTTTTACTAAGAATGATGATCATTTCTTGGTTTTTGCGTGCTTAAATTGATAGAAAAAAACGCTATTGGCTTTCGAAGTAGTTTGCCTTATTCAGTTTTATGATTTCTTCTTCCTAAACGAAAAATGTTGACTATACTTCACACGACGGTCTCGCTCAGACATTCACGTCTCCCTGTTCAATTGTATTTGTTAGATAGTGCGGTAATTGAATTATGCAAAAGCACTTCAAGCCCTCGGTAAGTCTATCCAAAACTGCAACTCTCTGTAAACGCAATTTAGCAGTTTGGATATGTTGCTGTAAACGCTAGAAGACACTTATAATAAAGTTTATAAGAGAATACAGGGAAATTGCTGAGCAAAGCTTTTTAAATTTGGCGCTTTCTCAATATAGTTGTCGTTATTCAGGCAATGAATTCGGCCATCCGGAATGGTTGGACTTCCCGCGTGTTGGCAACAACGAATCGTTCCATTACTGTCGCCGACAGTGGAACCTTGCCGATGATGAGAATCTGCGCTACAAGTTCCTCAATAACTGGGACCGCGCCATGAATCTCGCCGAGGAGAAGTACCACTGGCTGAGCAGCGACCCTGTACAGTTTTTCTTTATAATCTTTGCTTGGGTTTTTTACCACTTTAAATTATGGCTTAGAACACTTTGAAAACTAACTGGGCACTTTCCATGTTTTAATTGGGCTCAGTGTCGCAGTATAAACAAATATTGGGCCGGTTTTACATCGCGTACTTTAGCTAAAGTCGTACTTAAGGCCTATCCTTTATCATTGCGTAAAGTCCGACTTTAGTTAAAGTACGCGATATGAAACCGGCCCATTGATATAAAATGAATTCAACAAAGTGGCCGTTTTAATCGAAGGAGACTTCGATGTAAAGTGGAAATTGTAAATTAAGGGAGCTTCGGAACCCTGAATGATGGCAGTGTAAGAAAATGAGTGAAAAGAGGCAATGATGTTTTTCAGGCCTACGTCTCGTGGAAACACGACGTTGACAAGGTGGTTGCATTTGAACGCGCTGGAGTCCTGTTCGTCTTCAACTTCCACCCTACTGCGAGCTTTGCCAACTACAAAATCGGAGTTCAAGTGGGCGGAACGTGAGTGATATTTGTTTATAAATAGTCGAGACGCATTTTTCTAATTTATCGTCGTAACTTTCTTAATCAGTAACAAGGTAATGAAGTGTTGGTCCCGTAGCGATAAAGGTTAGTAGTGTGAATGCCGCATCGGATGTCCTTAGTTTAGTTTTCGATACGAAGCATGCTGCGGTGCTCCCTGCGGCTCTCTGCTACTGATTAAGAAATGTTGACTATACAGTAGATTATACTTATACCGATTCCTCTTATACCGGTCAAGATTGGCGGTCCAAAGTGTGTATCCTTCCATAAAAACAAGTTCGCTTATACTGGTCAAAGCGATCCGATCCCCTATTGACCGTTCTAAACGAATTATAATATACACGTAGCAAATTTTCAGATATAAGTTGATTTTGGACAGCGACGCTCCTGAATTCGGAGGCCATTCACGCCTGGACCACTCGACGCGATTCCATACGTTCGCCGAGGGATACGCCAACCGGATGAACCACATCTGCGTCTACGCTCCTGCCCGCACTTGCTTCGCGCTGGCGCTCGATCAATAGAAACGATGTGCATGAAAGAATTCAAAGCGCCTGTTGCGCTTCCTCTTTCGGACGGTCGGATTGCGTTATAACATGCCACACGCGCATGCACAGCATACCGTGGTAAATGAATGCGTGCGCGTGTAGCGTTTTATAACGCAATCCGGCCGGATGAAGCGCATTTCCCTCTTCCGGCTAACCGCCCGCGCACCAATTGGCTTCTCTTCCTTTTTGTTTAATAACTTTCCCTTCTGAGTGATTATTATGGGACGGCGACTTCCGCTTCATCTAAACTCACGCTGATACAGTGAAATGGTGGATAAAAATAGAATTTGGAGTCGCGAAATTGCTGCTCTTTTCTGTGTTCTTATTTTATAAGTAATGTATCGCTGAGAAGGAAAATGTTGTGCTTAAAGGAGAGGAAACTGTTTGGGAGGTTTATTAGAAAATTTTAACAGATTCAGAGCCGTGAAATTGCTGCCATTATCTGCATTCTTATTGTACCCGTAACATGTCGCTCAAGCGGGAACTGATACGCTTAAAGGAAAAGAAGTCGTTTTAAGTGTATTTCTAGAAAAATCTTATATTTTTATTAACTATTATTGTTGATTTTCCTGTTCCGTAAAGATGCCTTAGTCGGTGCAAAATCGTTGTGCCATTATTGATGCCGATTATAATCTAGTTCTATTGCTGCGTTGCTCCTGATGAATTGATATTGTTAGCTGATAGAGATGATAGTCGATTGTTGAGGGGTAGCGCTTGCTCTAATTTTTCATAGTGATTTTTTCGATAATCGCATTTATTATTACATTTGCTTAATTCCAGTTGCTACAGCCTGCTTTTTGCTCATATTTTGTGTGACGGGTGATGCTTTCGACGATGTCAATGCGCTATGTTATTGATCGAGAGATTAGCACTGTTAAGAGTAATAAATTCGCTAAATACGTTGTTGAATAGCGGAGCATACACCATCTACATTGTAATAAGAATACATTCCCGATCTACAGAGTATACTTTCCAATGCAAAGAGAACATTTTTTAACTCTATCAATGAGGAACATGTTCTTCTAAAGAAGAAATAGCGCATTTCGAACATCGTTTTACAGTAAGATTGCATTTATGACTCGGTGCGTCGCGAGCGTCTGTTGCCGACAGAAATGTAAAGTAACAATGTACGCCATACGCGCAAGCACGTTGGCTATTAGCCCGGGAAGCGCAAAAGCGGCTGGGACGTGACAGCGCAAGCGGGAGCGGGCTTCAGTCTAGTCGGCTTAAGCCCAACCGTGGCTCGATTACCCGCCGCGTCTTACCATACAGTTGGCATTGATGGGAAGCTGGCTGAAATTTCTTCGGAAACGCGCCGGAAAGCGTACGCGTGCCGCATGCCTTCTCTCTGAATCAATCCGAGCCAGGCGTGTAAATCAAATTTCGGGCGGCATGTGTGGACAAACGCATTTAGAGCCTGGCAGTCCGCTGATTGGGCGCGGGCTAACTTACTGTTACGAGCTAGGCGTATGGTAGTGTTTCAATTTTTGTCACTGAACGTCGATAAGTCGACTTTCTATATTTGTCGCAACTGCCGGCCAGGATGATTGTTTTTCTCTACAGGATTGATTAAGCCAATTAGAGTAGCAGCAGGCGTGACTGCGCATACTAAGTGAAGGAAGTTTAGGGCATCTTGGAGAAGGAAATCAGAGAAATTGTGCGTTATCTATAGTAAAACTTCAAAGACCTGCGCACTTGCGCGTCACTGTTTTTTGGCTTAGTTCTATTTGCTTTTACTATGTGCTGAGGGGTTTTTTGCAGTGAAGCGCACTCCGGTAGTTATAACTTTTTAGGCTTTGTTGAAATATACTGCTGCTTTTCGTTGGCTCTTCCGCGTTCTCTGTGCAACAGCCATTACTGGTTGCTAGTTTGTGCCACGCGCGTACTTCTCATCGCGTCATATTTTCGCCTTTCGCTTTATAGTCCACACTTTTCGATTAGAAAGAAGAAATCATAAAACAGAACAAGGCAAACTGCTTCGAAAATTGATAGTGCTTTTTATCAATTTATGCACGTAAAAACCAAGAAACGCTTACCATTCTTGGTAAAAAAACGGTGTTTTCGTACCGAAAAAAGAGCTCATCTTTGCCCACCACGGTGCCTGACTCGATTTCTTTTTCCTCGCGAAGAAATTTTGACTATAGTTGCTAGTTTGTGTTACGCGCGCACTTCCCATCGCGTCATACTTCCGCTTCTAACAATACTATTCGCGCAGTTATTGGGTGGCGCGAAACATTTCGCTATTTCACTTTTTTAGACTTGACCATTCGTGTGCCATAAAGACCGCCAAAGCATCCCACAAGCGTGGGACGCGAGTGTGCATTTCGTTTGTTTATCTCTTCAACGTGCTCAACACTGCAATACGGGTGCAATAGCAACGAACTTGTGAAATATGTCCAGACAACCGCCGGCGGAATATCCGCTGCATAAGGCGGCCTTTTTCAACGACACGCAGTCCATCTCTCGACTCGTTCGCGATGGTAAAGATACAATATTGTTGGTTTCTTTCCAAAACAGATGGGTTCCCTGCATATTTGCCTCTTTTTCATTTAATACAATATATCCTCTTTGGAGATGGATTAAGGGGCAGCTGTAACAAAAGCAGTCACTTATTGACTTAAACCGCATATTTTTCCATAATCTGGCGCCGTTATGTAACTGTTGTACAGAATGCAAAGGAGCTATACTTCGTAGCTGAGATGACAGCGGTTTTCCATTAATCCACCAATAGAGCATGCAGGTTATTAACGAAATCCTCCCCCATTTCCAATACAATATCATAATCGTATTTGAAATATTCTTTTTTCAGGTGCGGATTTGTATCAACCGGATATGCATGGAAACACGGCGTTACATTTGTCAATAATGCTTGGACACAAAGGTAATTATGTGGAAGAATGTTCAGTGCTGTTATGTATACGATTTTACTTTTAGCTGAACACTTGCCAAATCGAATTAGGTGTTTTCCAAATCAAATAGGATTCTAAGCCAGTCTGGACTCTTTGCTCGATTTATTTGAAAGCAAAGAGTTCCTTTTGAATTAAAAAGTATTTGATTCGTATAAGGTCTTATTTGAATTGAAAAGTATCCGATTTCAAGTGGAAATAATAAATATACCGTCATCAATTTCAGAAGCCACGTCTCTTTTACTCGCGCACAATGCTCCAGTCAAGGCCAAAAATATGCAGGGATGGAATTGCTTAATGGAAGCGGTCAGCTACGGCGATCGCATTATAAGTACGTATATTACTTGCTATCTGCGGGATTATAGTCGAGAAGAGTGATCTTCTATTTCGTTAGTGCTTTGCTAGATGCACACTTTCGTATCCATTGAGTGAGTTTCATATCGCGTACTTAAGCTAAAGTCGTACTTAACGCAGTGATAAAGTATAGCCCTTAAGTACGACTTGAGCTAAAGTAAGCGATGTGAAACCGGCCCATTGGCTCAATGCCTTTCTCCGGCTCCCTCCCCACGATAAATTTGCAACACGATCTTTTGAAAACTCATACTCCCTTATGATGTTTGCAATGTAATTGTTCGTGAAAATCATCTGAACACTTTTTTCAGCCTCGTCCGTTTTGCGAAAATTGAAAAGTCAATCCCGCGACAGTATGGCCAGTCGAAAGCCCCATCTTCTTCGGATGCTGTCAGAGCTGGGCGACTTTTATTTGGAACTGAAATGGGATTTTCACAGTTGGAGTAAGTATTTCTCTAAGAGAGTGCTTTGGGACGCTGAGTAGTATGAGTGGATTACTTTAATGTTTGGTGCGAATTCTAAAGATGTGTATTATACCTCTTGCAATTCTTCCTTTCGTATCCGCAAGTTTTTGCGTAGCATGACAATAACTAGTATATTATCGACTTTGTGCGTAAATGTCAACGAGGGATTGTCATGGGAGCCGCAGTCTTCATCGTCTAATTAATTGGTCCACGGGGAATATTCTGATCGCTTTGCTGAATATCTTGTCTCTGTTAAAAACAAGTTTAAACGCGCGATAAGTTATTCGGCGGCAATTTAACTAGTTTTTGAGGTACTCACAGTTAATCAGCCTAGGGCAGTTCAGGTTTTTGTAAACATGAACGCTGGGCTTATTTTCGCATTTTCTTTCTGATAGTATGGGCTCTGTAATGGATGATAGGGAACATTGGTATTAAACAACTAGAGAAATAGAAGAGAGAGCAATGGGAAATAAGACTTCTTTAGAATGGAAATCTTAGTAGTAGCCGGTCAGAGAAATGTCGATTTAGTGCATTGGATAAATTACTATTCTTCTTACCGAAACGAAACGAAGCATGCAAGCAAATTCTTAAGCTTAAAGAGGAATATCAGTAAATTGCGAAACACACACAGAATAAGATTATGGTAAATTTGAACAGCCATATTAATATCTAAATTTTTGGCTTCCGCCTACGAATTTGCGTTCACGCGTCGTTCAGCGCCGAAAACACTTTTTATCACAGAGGCAGTCAAATGAAAGTGAGATACTCTCCCCCACTCGTAAGACGCACACTGGCTCGCTATTATTTGACTGACCGTTGCCAAAAGCTCATACAGAGAAATATTTAACTGTGTTTTATAAAAGAACCTCGTGAGCGTTTGAAGTCACCGTCACGCAGAGAATCGCGCTTAAACTCAACTTTCTTTCAGTACCGCTCTTGTCAAAAATGCTTCCCTCGGATTTGTGCAAAATCTACAAATGGGGCACATGTTTGCGATTGGATACGACGCTGGTCGACTTCAACGACCGGACTTGGGAACGCGGCGATATTTCGTTCATTTACGACTCGACCGCTGAGAAACCTCATGAGCAGCTCGTCATCCTCGACAACAAAGCCAAAGTCTACCAGCGCATTCGACATGAGGTAGGCACGAAACTCTTTTCGGCATATACGATGTCTGGAAGGTTTTCAAGCATTTGTGGTCTTTGGAAGATAGGCTATTTCCTCTTTATTTTGGACGTTTTCTTAATCATTTCGGACACTTGAAATCAAATTGAATGCTTTTCTTTAATAAGTTTAGCAAGTTGTCCGTGTTAACGTGGAAAATGAATGATTTTAAACGGAAATGCCTTAATTATTTTTATTATTTGAAAGCTACGATGCTCTTTTATTGATGAATGCTCTCTTCAGGAATCGGATGCGGAATTGGACGAAGAAGTAGATGTACTGATGTCATCAGATATCGTGAGTGCTCAAATGTCCACTAAGCCAATTACATTTCAACGTGCCATGGGTGGCTGGATATTTAAACATGAAAGAACGGTTAGTATTCTTTAAGCGCTCTTCCCTTTTCGTTAATTATAATGTTGAGTGTATTTGTACTCGTAATATTGTTATCACTCAGGGCGAGAATGTCGCCTGAATCAGGCAGATTGCTATAAAATTCATAACTCATAATTCAACTGTTTGTCGCTTGTGAAAATCAAGAATTGATAGCGATTCTTGCCGCGAGCACAGTTGCAGAATTTATTATACTTACTTGTAGGAACAAGTGGGCGATTACACAGCCGACTTCTACTCGGTCGAAGGAATGGCGCTGGAGACACGCAAACGGTCAGTTTTCCCGTCATTCTCAGATTCGTAATTTCCTCATAATTATGCAGAACTGACTATAGTTTGTTGGACAGTAAGAAAAAAGCATCATTAGTTCTCGCTCTAGTGCACTACTCATGATAAGTGTCAACGTTGAGTATAGTACGCGCTGAAGATCCCATTACCTCCTCACTTACAGGCATATCTTGTTACGTCCTCTGGTGAAAATGATGAATTGCGGCACATTAAAGGCACTTGTTACACATTAAAACTTCTAGTGCCCTATCGCGTACCCCAACCGTCCACAAAACTTACGAGGGGAGCTGAAATTTGTAATGCATTTTAGTGTGAAGCAAAACGAGGTCACAGCGGTACAGTCGAACCCGCATCATTGCACCCCGGATAATTGTACCCCGGATCATTGCACGACCCGGATTATTGCAGCGTTTGGCTGACTCCCATTGTCTACTTTTGTACCATTCGGAACCCGCATCATTGCACGACCCGCAATATAGCAGCTTTTGGCTAGTTCCCGTGAAGCTGCAATGATGCGGGTTTGACTGTATGCATTAAAACTTCTAGTGCCCCATCGCATACCTCTACCGTCCACAAAACCTACGAGGTGGGGGCTGAAATCTGTAATGCATTTTAGTGTGAAGCAAAACGAGGTCACAGCGGTATTTGTATAAGAGAGTCGCGGGCTGGTCGTGTCGCTGCGGGCCAAGTGTGCTGTCGTCGAGGGAACGGGAGACAGACTGGCGGGTCTGAGCGCGCTCCTTGTACCCCCGATCTTCGGCAAACAATTGCCCTTTTGAACACACTGGGAAGTTCGGACCGTCGTTCGCTCGTCCACCCTTCGTTCTTTCCCTTTCCTCACGCGCCGCTGGGGAATGAAAAAGTTTTCGGGGGATGTGTCGGATCGGAGATGGGTTTTGACTCCATCTTGCTTACTTTTTTCGAAGTCGCAGTGAGAAGTGAAGAAGGGTTTCTGCGAGAAGTACTGAAACGAGGCGTGAGCGCGAATTTTAACCAATAGGTGAAAATAAAGTGAAATTCGTGTATATCGGTACTTCGGGGATTGGCCAAAATGATCGATATAAGCGATATACTGGTATAAGTGAACTCTACTCTGCATTAATTAGTAAGCGTTGGATTTGATCCTTAAAATGTCTGATAAAAGGTAAACATGATATAGAAAACAGGATCATTTTGCTAATCGAAAACATCATTTTCAGACGAGAGCATTTGAGCGCCGAAGATATCAAGAAGAACAAAGCAATCGTGCAAAGTCTCACCGGCGGACACACCGTAGTAGAAGACGAGTTCAGGGTAAGGGTGAGAAGGTTTACTGTAAAGGCAGTACTATTGGGTGGTACTTAATTTGGATGATCGGCTGGACCACCCAGTTCAACTAAATTTAGTACCACTCAATACTCTCTACCGTTACAGTGGGCTAATTTGAAATAGAAAAAAGTAGCATTGTGCGTTGCAGAACCTACAGCACAGGAAGAGCCTGCCGCCGCCGGGTCGCATGCCGACGACGTGGGAGGAATATATTGGCGCTGCGCCAGGCCTTCCCCCTCCTCTCGGTCGGGCGCAGGTTCTCAAACAGAACAGCAAACACTTCAAGGCTACTGTAGCTATGGTATGCCGTCTTTCCATTTGTTATTTTTCAGCTTGCGTTGGGAAGTCTCTAAGTTTTTTGATTTCCGACGCGTGAGACAGTTAAGTACACGGCAAGTATATAGCGTCATTAATTTAGCATATACAGTGGAAGTCGCTCAAGCGCACTTCAGCCCGGCAAGAAAATTTTGTACTTTTATTCGGGCATGATTCAGAAGTTGCACATGAGGCTTGCAAAACATCTACACTTATTTGGTGGTTTGCACTGTGCAATATCAAAGTTTCCTTTTTCCGGCCACAGTACCGCTAGGAATTAATCGATTGACGCCGTTTGAATAAAATTCATGGCTGTTCTATTTTGCAGAGCGAAGAGTTTCCTCTCGAAGTTGAGACGCTACTCGATATTCTCGAAATTGTTGCGCCATTCAAACACCTCGACAAGCTGCGACGATTTTGTCAAGTCCGTCTGCCACCGGGTTTCCCTGTTCGCGTCGGTGAGTGGTGTTGCTGTGATTACGGAGTCACGCGATATTGGCGCACTTAGCAATAATACAACAGATATTCTAAATCTTTGCTCAACCATTTGGATATTTTATTTATCGTTTGCATTTGAATTAGGGTGCTTTACAATTCAAAAAGGACACTTTCTGTGTTGATTTCATTTTAAACCTATCATTGATAATGTGGAATCCGTTTTTTTGCTTCGCAGCCATAGATTTTAAAAGAAATTCAGCTAGAGACAGTAATTTGCTCTATTTCAATGACTGTACGTTATTAAAATATATGTAGCTTTGACCAGCAACAAAGTAAGAACAATTTTCAGAGATCCCGCTGCTGCCAACAATCTCAGCCAAGGTGACCTTCCAGAAGTTAGTATTCCGGAAGGATCTGACAGCGAAGATGTTCAAAGTGCCAAAGTCGTACCGGGAGGACTCGAACCGCTTTCCCGATTTGTGACTAGACGTGCCCGCGTCGGAGGCCAGCCGTCGTCTGCTCGTCTTTCTCTCCTCCATCGACCACGGCGAGTTCGTTAAGAGCCGCCCGCTCGCCTGTGAATCGCCGCCAGTCAAGCGAACCGCCAGCAGCTTTCTCCTCGATCCCCTCCACCACCATCATCCTTTCAAACAGCAGCGTGTGATGCAGACGGATTCGACGGCCGCTTTCGTGCCCTTTTTTGGATCGAACGATGCGATTGCATCTTCGCGCCCTTTGCGCGACAGTGATGAGGATGTTGCGTCCCGCAACGATGATGACGCTGCTGCTGGCAATATGTCAAGTGTATCTGGCGATATGCCAATTTTGGGCGGCATCTCGCTGCCCCTGGACGGTTTGGGTCGCTACAACGCTGCCGATGTTTGCTTGGTTGTGTTCGAATAGACGCGGTTGATGGTTTCGTTTGTGGTCGTTCAGTTGATTCACCCTAAAGTAATCCTTTTCAGACGCGTTCGAGTGTGCGCGAATGCTTAAGGGTTTATTTTGGTTTCCATCGCAGACTGTTTATGGTAAACGTAAGGTTCCGAATTTCGCTAAGCTATGCCAAATCCTAAGCGTCAAAAATGGTGTTGGTTCATATAGTTATGGTGGATAAGTTAAGATCGACCCGCCATAAATTATTTATTAGTGATTGATGTGTTGTGATTTTATGGCTGGTGCGCAGAAATAACGTCGCGTGCTCATATTTGCATTATGATCGCTCTCTTTAAGTTTTGCACTGTGCAGTTTCCCAGAAAGTCGTGGACGACTTTGTAGTTTCGCTTGCATACACCCTTGTTCACTGTCCTTGTTCATTTATCTGTCATAAACATGATGACATTTATAAATGGTCGCTCTTTGCGCTTTGATTAAAAGAAATGGGCGAATAGTCGCGGATTGACTGACCACCGATTGGTGAGCCAGCAAATATGAAAAGCGCCGCGCTATATCTGCAATATTCAACACTCTTGTGACTGCTACATCACGCAATAAATACAGGGCTTTACAAGTATTTCCGCCGTTTTTAATCTTGAACAACTTTTGACTGAGTGGCCCAATTTGAGTGATTCAAACGGCGTTAGACTCCCCCGGCTCTAGGATTTTGTTTTTTAAGTTTCTCAAAAATGTTCGTGTTGGGACCAAAATTTCTATTTTTTACCGTAACTTTGTTCAGAGATGATCAGTTGGCCCAAAATTAACATTTTTGAGACCTACACAATCTGGGGAACCGATTGATATTAAAAACTTTCGTGTTGAGACCAAAAAATCGATCTTTAAGTTTCGACACAAAGATGTCTAAACTTTTGATATCAATCGATTCCCCAGATTTTTTAGGTCTCATAAATGTTAATTTTGGGCCAACTGATCATCTCTGAACAAAGTTACAGTCAAAAAACATTAATTTTGGTCCCAACATGAACATTTTTGAAAAACTTAAAAAACAGAATCCTAGAGCAAGGGGAGTCTAACGCCGTTTGAATCACTCATATCGGGTCACTCAGTCAAAAGTTATTCAAGATTAAAAACGGCGGAAATACTTGTAACGCCCTGCATGTTTGACGTCCTTTGATCGACTCTTTAATTGGTTCTTTAAATAGCCACCTTCAAATGTGTATGATATGACTAGCTTAGCTGATAAAATTTTGCTGACAAGTTACCAAGGTTAATCACTGTCAATTTTCTACATCGTCAGTGATCCATTTCATTTTTGTGTTTTGCGATGCAGTTGCAGAAATGTGAACTTTCTCTCTCGAATGTATCGAGCACAATGGGTTCCTTGACTGTCGGTGTTGTAAATGATGCTGCGCCAAAAGACGAAAAAATAAGCATTCGAATAGCTATTTGCAACTATTATTTTATAAAGCAAAGAAGAAGTGAGAGGATGTGTGTTCAAATTTTACTTTATTTTATCCAGTAATTATAAATTTATTATTAAAACGTTTTGTACAAGAACTATATTACAAAGTACTCCTCCAGTGGTACTTGAGTTGTAATGTATCGCAGCAAATAGTCCTCATCAATGCGATATTCGTTATATTTATTAGGATCCTCGAAAACTGTTGAGCTGATGAATATTAACTTGGCTTGTGACATTGCAAGATCTCCTTTTTCATATAGTTTTTTTCTGGTGAAGGCCGTAGCTGAAATTTTATAAAGCAGATGTACGAATTCCCCGAGTAACCTTGATCTTAAGATGTGGGACAGCAAGCGCCTCTCTTGACGAATATCATAATTCAGTCAGGATCCTGAGAAGGATAGGGGAACGGGTAGGATAAATTTTCTTTGCCAATTTTCTAGTGATACAATGATACTCAGTGCGTAATTAGAGTGTTCTCAATACTGGGACGAGAACCGTTACCCATCTTTAATCATGACGATTACTCTTACTCATTTTTATGAAATTTTTTTTCGCTGTTTCTGTATCGATCGCGTGGTCATATGCGTGATTCCTGATTCGTAGATCGCAGTATGAAAGCACAAACTTGAAAGGAATCCCGTACTTTCTAGCAATTTTAGCAAGTTGTACATCTTCATCACGAATACGAGGGCCGATAAATATCAGCACGCATTCAAAGGCCACCAATTTATTTTCTCTAAAATATTTCAAGATGACCTATTTCAAATATGCTGAAATTCATTTTTTTATATATATTTAGTTTATACATTCCAAGCCAGATTGAAAATGCCACATAAGACCGCTTTGATTATTAGCTAATTATGTTTGAGAAAACTAGAAGAAAGTTCATGATGACATGATAATAACGATCCTGGACGTAAATCAAGCGGATGCATTAATGCAGCGTTCAGACAATAATCTGCCCAAATATACCGTTTACTCTAAACATGACCGAAATAAGGTTAAACGGTATATTTGGGCAGATTATTGTCTGAACGCTGCATTAATGCA
>NIUQ01000186.1:0-65314 GCA_002796945.1 Plectus sambesii | reverse complement strand
TGTATAGAAACATTGATTTTAGTCACGTTCTGCCGCATTTCCTCATACCCATTTTTTTGGTAAATTCGGCATCCATCATCTTCGGGCTCAATTTGCGACTTGTTGCACCGCAGTGATGTCAATTTTTTATGACGCCGTTGGATAGCCCAGAGTTAGGGCTTCAACCCTAAGGGGTGCTCAACCTCGGCCTACGACCAAAGTTGTACCGAAAAAATCGAAAAACCAAAAAAGTTTGAACATTCGAATCTTTTCTCTTGCATAACTTTTTAGGTTCTGTACCAATTGTCAATTTGAAATAAAATTCAGATTTATCTCATCATTTCCAATCGATTGATATATAAAAATAATGATTTCGACAAGTTCTGCGTTTTCAGCAAGCAAATTTGAATTTCCCGCGTTATCTCAAAGCGAAAACTTTTGTAGAAAAATCCGACATCATTTTCGGAAGTTTCACCTTAAAGTACCCTAGTATGCCAAATTTCAGCGAAATCTGAACACATTTTGCCAACTGTGCCAAGAGTTTCTCGATGCTTAGAAAAAGCGGATCTTAAGAATCATTCTTATTTAAGGACCCTACCGGACTCAGCCACTGATCTTTAGTGTGAGTTTAGAAGTGTGACTAGATTACTTCTTCTCATCCTGACTTAGTTCGATCACTTCTGATCGTGGGTTGTCACAAATCAAGTGACACTAGAGACTTTTAGTACAACTCGAACCGAATTTATCAATTAAGTTTACATCGAACAATTAAAGTAGAAGATAGTAAATGATGGAACATTTGCGCAGACTCAGCCAACAAGGCCTTGTTCAGCAAGTACATCCATCACTTCCCGAGCTAGAACATCAGCCGAAATCTACCAACTTTTCCAAGCCTCCAACAAAACCTAGGGAACACCGCATGATTAATTTCTTGAATAGGCTTGGATTGAACTTGCCTAATTGGCTGCACCAAAAGGCGTTATACTCTAACGCTGCTAAAATAATCTGGATGATTCTGATAGCTCTCTTCGCCACATTCACCATGAAAATGTGCATGGAGCTCGTTCTTAGATATATGAATGGACCGACCACATCGATACTGGAAGTGATGTCCAACAGGACATTTCAGGTACTTTTTGTTTTTTGCACTTTGCCAAACATCGAGCTCCTTTGTTATATCAAACGTTAATTGTTTCCCTGAAGAAAGTATGCTTACTTTGGATACGATTCAGGTGAATTCCTTTTAGCACACAATCAGAACGTTTTATCAGCCGAAAACCAGGCGTTTTTTGTATTTCGCACTGCGTCTGAAAATTGTAGAAGGGAGCCATAATGTCACTGAGTCAGCGTGTTGCAAACGAAAGACGAATTTTCCGTGCTGCGTACTTGAATAGATTCAGCCGCGAGCTTTGTAAATCGATCAAGGCAATCATATATTGTCAAACAGTGATCGCTTCTGAAACGATAATCGAAACTTGCATGCACACATTGCAAATGAAGTATATTTCAGCTGCCAAAATCTACACTTTGCCTGTCAAATTTCGCGTTCGAATTCGAAGACCTGAAAGTGCGCAACATTTCTTTAAACGAGACGCAGTATCAAGACGCTGTACAAGACTACTTCAGCAATGTCAAACCAACCAAGGCAGAATTTCTGGAAGACTTTGTCCTTTGGCCGAACTCCATTTTCTGGGTTATCCAAAAATATTTGCATATCATGATTCACGCTGAATCTGTGCACAAATATGAAGCCTCCAATGCTTTTCCGCTACCCGATCACTATGGGAGTTACAGAAATGTGACACCGTCATCTGACGACTCGTGGCAAGCAGCCTTGTTGCTTGAAAAATATATAAAAGCATTGAATGTCAGTGTAACTGAAATGCGACAGACGCTTGGCATGGCTCTAAAAGATAAATTCAAGCTTACCATCGATTTCCATCCAGCGCTCGCTAAGAAACAGTCTATTGAAGACATTGAAACCGCGTACATTGATTGGTGGTGGACATGCTATGTGGTCGACTTTCCACGCCTTGGTATCAAACTATCGTCAGCGACAGAGTTCATCGAGATCGCCACAAATGTGTCCATGGAATACTCTAAACCTGTCGTACAGAAAGGGTAAATCTTTTAAGATTTCTTGAATAAATTATATTAAAATTTGCGGTTAGCAACCTGAAAGCATATTTACGTGCAATAAATTCCAACTGTATAAGCTCCAAGCATTCTTGATGAGGTATGATTAAAAACTGATCATAATAACAATTCCTGCTTAATTTCTGCAGTCATTACCTACTGACTAAAGCCGCAAATATATCGGTCAGCTTGTGTTATTTTGTAGGAAACTATATCTTAGTTGTTACTCACAGACCGTTTAATGAATTTCAGATATGCAACGATAGTTCTGGATTTAAAAAATTCATATAACTTTGAAGCACAATGGGACAGTGACGACGCGACAGCTGGCGTAATGCATGGAGCTCTGGGAACGGCTACTGCATACACCATCCGTGCTACAGCGGCCTATCATTCGTTGCCAGAGAAACACAGCGAAAAGCAATGTTACGAGAGCAGCACGCAGGAACAATGCCGGTCAGAATATCAAACTGAATAGAATCCTTTGGAGCTTTTTTCGTAAAACTGTTGCGATTGCAGTACTGCGTAAATGCGGAATTGCAAATGCAGTTATTTTCCGGCTACTTTCAGTATTTTCCAGTTTTCTGACCAGTTCCGCGCTCGCTATTCAATAATTTCGCAATTCTACAATCGCCGAAGTTTTATGAAATTGACTCCTGAGCTTTATATTTTTCAATCTGCAGTGAGGGGAGGTATATTAGAGTGAGGATCTCGTTTTCGCATGAGGGGATAATTTAATAAAACTAATGTTAATGTAAAATATAAATATCTAATTGCAAATCTACGTTTTACATTAACATAAGTTCGATGAAATTGGCTTTAGAGCGCACAGTAGGAATGGGTTTATTGAATTTCTTTATGTACTTGAGACACGCAAGATTCTCTGCCGAAGATCCACGCCGCAAACTTAACTACTCTTACGGCTATCTCAGCCTCAAATGATCACTATTTGTCATTAGAATCAAAAACTTTCAGGTGGCAGTGTCGACGCAATATGATCAAAAACTTGTGCGGTTGTACGGCCGCTACTCTCCCAACCAATTTTACCTCAAATACCAACAATGCCACCGAAGAATGCACAATGCAAAGATATACCCAGTGCAAGCTAAAGTACAGTTTCGGAGACGATAGAAACTGCGTCGAGACTTGCTTGCAATCGTGCGACCGGTGGAATTACGATATTCAGCATTACGGTAAAAACAACGACGATGTCAAGCGGGCTGACATGGAGAGAAATCAACAGTTCGGATCGATGCGACTAATGGTGAAAGATTTTGACTACCCTGATTTCAAAGAGCAGTATGTCTACTCTGTCGAGCACTTTAACGCCACATTTGGTGGCACACTTGGAATCTGGCTTGCCCTTGACTTCATCATTCTCATTCGACTGATTATATATGTGTTGACCAGCGTTTACAATGTGGTCAAAGTCGGGAAAAAATATCAAACGAAACCTCGTCCAATGAATAATGAAGACAACGATAGTTTGACTACAGTAGATATCGTTCCCCAATGTAATCATTGCAATAATGACAGGCGCGTTTCCCTGACGATGATATCAGTTTCCTAAAAACCTTTGAGCGCAAAATTTTACGAGACGCTATCCAAAAATAGTATGAAGTTATTCTGTTGACAAAATTTGCTGAAAAATACAACAAAAAAATTAGAGCCACTTATATTTGCTTTCTGTCGATATTTTGCTTGCTTGTCTAAATAGTGTCATTTGAACAGTATATTTTTTACTGGTACAGTGCACATCCCCAATAGAACGACTTAGAAAATAATATATCAATAAGAAAAATCAATAAATGGTAAAATGATAAAGAGCCACGTTGCAAGATTGCGTATGCAATTTAATAACTCGAATCAACAAGATTTTATTGATATGCAACTAAGATGCGTTTTTCCTGGGCAAGACGTGTAATCAAGTCACACTAAGCATCTTCTTACGTATAAAATTATAACATTTAAATGAATATAAAATCACTTATAAAATCACATTAAAGCTATTAAAACCTGAAACGCTCTTTCACGAAATCTCATTTACTTTATTAGCTTCTATGTTTGAAGAGTCATTGGAGTAACAGTGCCGAGATAAACCTTTATTATTATCCCGTTCCATATAACTAAGTGAAGTAAAAATGCCAATTAAAACCTGAAACATCTTTTGTCTCAAAAATGACTCTTAGTTTGCCATTGATGTTTCGACGTCTTTCGTTTCCTTACGTTGCGCTATACAATTTGCTCTCGGTCCCAAATGTATCAATAAGCGTTCACTCAAGTGTGTGCGTTGATATTTTTATATCTTCAATCTTCATAGCGACAAATTAACGATCATCTTTCGCGAAGCGTTGCTTACTTCATTGCTGCCATTAGAGATGTAAGACAAACATGTCACAAGGTGCGTGGACAGTTAATTACATCCTTCGTTGTCAAGAAACGAATAAATTTGGCGAGGTTTGTTCAAATTGATTGTATGAAATCAAACGCCGATTGCTTTCATAATCTCTCCATACTGTATCGCTCGTTGGTCGCTGACGCACTGAAAGTTAGTTAAAGGAATCAAAAAAAGGTGAAATAAAGGTCGCCTGAGAAAAAGCACATGTAAGAGTATCAATTATATGCTGACGCTCTTATGGCATACGCTTTTATAAGAATAAAATCATTTGCTCCAGGAGTAAAGATCGTTTTTAAGAGCTTCGTTTGAAACGACTGCCTATGTACGCTCTTTCTTTCGTGACGAGGAGAAATGGTGGGGAGGATGTTGGTCGAAAATTGACTGAGCTAATACATTGATCTATATGAGCGCGCCATAAGGTAGGTAAATTATTCTACGGATGCATATAACCCTGAATAAAGTAAATGCGCTTCAAAGCGTTGATGTGAGATCACAGTGCGACTTCATCTCGATATGTGCTAACTGACTATTTCGTTTCATTTTAGGGGCATCATCATTCTTAACTGCAAAATTGAACTCACAACGTATGCTTCAATGGACGCGGCAAATTATTCCGACTCCGATTATATCAATGCTTATCCCGACATTGCAAACGCCAGCGATTACATATACGATTACTACGCGAATAGTCCGTATTTCCTAGATGTATCGCCCGGTGAACATATCGTGGCTGCGATGAGCTTAGCACTTATTGCCATACCCGGACTGGTAATATACTCCATGACAGTTATTGTTATTCTGCAAAACCCGCAAACATTTGCAAATAAATCGTACTATACCCTTCTCTTGTCTTTGGCGATTTGTGAGATTATACAAACATTTTCCTGTCTTATCTACGGTGTGCCATGCTTTCTGCTTCAAAAAAGAATTTTCGGAGACGATTTCGATTTGTATTTTAGCACCATTTTTTGTGGTTTGCTTTATTATGTCGGTCTTGCAAACATGGTGTTAATTGCGATTAATAGATATTTTGCCGTCTGCCGCTTCTCAGTATATAAGCGTGTTTTTCAATCGAATCGCATGCGCTTTTATTTGTTGGGCGTGTGGGGTTTTGGGATTTTTAGCGGTATGTGGCAGCTTTTCCCCGGATTCGGTTACCATATACTTCCTCATTGGTACGCTTGGGGACTTGACATGGAGGCTTGGGGAAATGCCTATTTTATTCGGTACGATCTTGTGGTGTCGGTGATATTATTTTCGACGCTGATATTTTGTTACACTTCGATCATGATCAAAAGACCAGCAAAAGTCAACGTCCTTGAGACGAATTCGATTGGCAACGCAGCAAAAAGCAATCGTGAGAGAGCAGAGCGCAAAATAGCGCTTCAGTTTTGTTTAATTTCATTAATATTTTTGTCATATATCATCCTAAATCAAATTTTTATTTCAAATCGTTTTTATTGCTTATTTCTAACCCTTTATTACATTTCGTTCGTAAGTTCCAATCCAGTTATATATTTTGTCTTTAATAGTGACATTCGTCAGAAATTTTTGAAAGCGATGGGTAGAGGTGAAACAGTAGGTGTTACAAGTGTATCTCATACGGTGCGCAGTGAAAACAGATGGGTTTCTTAAGATGTCCATATCTGTGAGAATAACTCTGCGCTTGTAAAAATTAAGAATTAAAAAATATGATTGAACTTTTGTCGCTGAAAATAACTTGTTGTTATTTGCTTAGATTTGACGCAACGTAATAGCGTATTTTCCGTTGATATAAAAGATGTAATTGTTGTCGATAAATGTTTCCATTCTACAGCTAGTTGGTATTCTTTAATCTCTTTTGTGAATGCTTGAACGACAAATGATGTGGACGAAGTGTGATCGGCCTTTTTGTTCTCTGCTAATTCTTTGTTACTGTTTACTGGCGAAATAAATCATTTACTCTCGTTCTGAATTTCATGCAGACGCACTCGGATTTTCTACTTGCTTCCTTAATGCTATATTATAGTAATAACGAAACTGTGCTGCTCAACTAATGACGTTACCATCGGAACGATTCTTACTACTGAAGTCCCTATAGTAAAGGCAGTCGATTGCACTGTGATACTATACGATTGGCGACTTCATTTTACTTAAATACTTTAATTAAAGAAAGCTATTGCTACATTAGTAACAAAACACCTGCAGCAAGAGAGAGTTACAGAATTCGATAAAACTTTGAAACAGTCATTAATGGTTAACGTTTTCAGATTTAGTCAATGGAAAGTTTCTGGACGGCGGTTATATTGTTTGTCGTAAACTCAGACTTTCCCGAAAACTGTGCTAGACATTTTTTAAATAAGGTCCTCTAGAGAGGTATCATTCCGGGTGTACTTGCTCGATTTTTCAGTTCATTTTTGTGCGTTTCAATACATTTCGTAGTGCCATGCCGACTTAGTCATGGCCTACGAAGGATATGGTCGGCTGGTTTCGTTGAGCATTTAATAATATAACCGCTGAAACATCCAAGATTTTCATGACCTGGAATCCACAACAGGTACCGACGATGATTATCTCCACCCACACAGGTGCATCACACTTCCCTCGACCGCTAATCTGTGCTTACCTATAGTTGTCATCGAGTGCTCAGTGAGCAATCAGAATTCAGAAAATAGAATGGAATTGTAAATTGCACTTTAACTTTGGCTTTTACCCGTTACACACGATTAATAACATTGCACAACATTGTTGATCACTACAGATGCCAGTTTTTACTTTTATCTCGTATGTTTCTTTGAGTTTTTCACCCGCTGTTGCGTTGCCTTAGTGAAGCAGCGCACATCTGCTCTCCCCTGCCATCTCGGCGGCCAGCGGAAGATAAAGTAAGAAGATAAATGATGCCGCTGTGTCGACGCCGCTGTTTCCACTCGCAGGCGCAACATTAATCACCGCAAGCAGCGGGTCAAAGGGACTGGCGAGCGCCCGCAGAGCTCGACTGGGCCTCTATTGCACGACCTCCTACACACCAACTACCTTCAGTGTAAGCGTAGACTGGTATACACTCAGGTGGCAAATGAAAAGGCTTTAATCGCAACGGTAACAGATGTTTTTTTAATTAAAATGTGTGCATAATCACGACAATGGCTATTCAACTTGCCATAGGAGTGTGAAGCGGAGGGGATGTGGGTGGTCGGAGTGGAAGAGCACCTCCCGATTACGAAACGCTTTTCCCATCCGTTCGAAGAGGTCGTTTTCAACTTTCTCAGTCAGCGCTACAAGCTGAGTGAGAGGCCGACATTGGAGTAATAGCAAAATCGTGTCCAAAGTTGTTCATAAATTATGAAATACTTGATTGTAAAAATATAGCACAAAGTATCGTAAAGAGCTATTTATTTTTTTAAGGAAACGATTACGTAACCTGCTCGTTATCTTTAAGTTTAAAACTCGCTAATAAAACGTTCAATTTCTTTTCAGTTTAGTTCAGTCAACAATATGAAGCCGTAAAAGCGATCGATAAGTCACTGCTCAGAAAGACAAGACGATCATACTGCAAATGCAAAACTGAAGGGAAACACCAAGCATCTTAAAGCTACACAATGGTTTCTTCAGACGAGGTTGGCCTTCCGCTGTTCAACGAATGGCCTTACGCTTACGTCCTACATGAAAATAAAGCTTCGTCTTATTGCCACTACTGTCTCAAATCGAAATGGTATGTTCTTAGTGCATGCAAAATGTTTTTCTGCAACTATATTGTATCCCTTCGAACTGAACATGATTCAAGTCGCTTTATTTTCTGTTCGAGCACATCTCACGAATCACGCCTTCATCATGGTGCTGCAGATACCAAAAATAACTGAACAGTGTCACCTTTCAAATTGATTTCTTCTCTAAGGGCAGTTCAAAAATGGAGTCGCGGAAGCTGTAATATGTCATATAGGGTGATACATATTTCTGTCGATCATACAAATTATTGATCAAAGCTCTCATGTTCAATGTCGAGCTGAACCCTTTCATTCGCTCTCATACGGCCGTTAACGAAATGCTTGCAAAGGTTATATGCAGTTGAATAGCGTTAAAAATTGCATCAATTTAGGAGTAATCAAGCAGAACTGATAACGTGCTCTCGCTGTCATTTCGCCTTTTATTGTAACCAAGAGTGCCAACTTTTGGCTCATGACGACCATAAAGATGAATGCAAATGCATGGAACGCTGCGAAGGCTTTATTCCAAGCAGAAAAGCGAGAATTATTGCTCGCATGATCTTTAAAATGAACGAGAACTACGTACCAGATTGCCATCTGCCAGAGATCCTGCAAAAACGCCGATTCAGCGATCTTATGAATCGTAAGAGTTAATGCGTTGGGTTCAGATGCAACTGAGTGCTGTTTAGAGTAATATTTGTTTCTTTAGGCTTTTTAGTTGAAAGAGAGACAGAAAGGGGAGAAGTGAGCCAGTCTTTCAGGCTGTTCCCATTTGTCTCTTCGATAAATCAGTGATTTTTTAATGCAAAAATATTGCTTTCAATTAATTCTGCCAAGTTTTATCGAGCTCTCGCCTCTCTGCTTTATCTTCAAATAATAATTTATAATTACTTCTCGGTAAATCAAACGAATATATGCTTAAATGGGAAAATATTCTGGGGCATTTTATGGCTAATATTATAGCTCGCAAAATTGGTGCCGATGAGTAAACCACGAGTCAATTTTTAATCTGAATTCGCTATTAAACATAATTTTAGAACAGAGAAATTAAATTACTTAGAATCCGATTGAAGAACATTATTTAGGGCTCTAGAAAGCCATTATATAACTTATTTTGCAGATAAAGAAGAAATTGTCAACGATAGTAGACGAACGAAGGAGTTCCGCAATATCTGCAATGAATTGGATGAATACTTATTCCCAGAGCACTGGGTGGGGGACGAAGTGCTTTTGGACATATATGGAAAAGTATTCTTTTTTATGCAAACTAATACTTATGCATTGTGAAACGATTTGCAACTACTTTAGGTCACTGTCAACTCATTTTCAATTTTAATTCGCGAGATATCGATAGCACTCGGACTTTATATCGGGTAAGGCGCAAGCAATTGTATTCATCAATATATCGCTGTTGCTCATCGTTTAATTTACGTTTAGTACTTCCATTCTTGATCATTCTTGCGATCCCGACGTTTTTGCCACTTTCAACGGTCCTAGAATTATCATCCGACCATTTAAACCTGGTGTCGAACGAAAACCTCTGAAAGATGTAAGAACACATTGTTTTGATTTGTGGTGAAGCTTGTTGGGATTTTTCAACTTTGGTTAAGTTTTAACAGTTGTTGTAGCTTCACTTTCGCTGCGACGGGAAACCTCGAGAAGTTCTTTTAAAAAACTCTTTTGATACCGCTAGTAATATGAACACGTTGGCATGCAAAAAATTTGAAAAAATAACGCTTAATGAAAGCTGGGGCTAACTTTTACTTTTAAGACACGTAATTCCACTAAATTTGAGTGTAGTTAAAAGGGTAATATCCATTAAGAGATACGCTATTCTTTCTGTGACAGTAACACCGACTGAGTTTTCAGTCGCAATTTTCAGCAAGTAAGCATGTCTTTTTCCTATTCCAGCTGAGAATTGGTTATTTCGGTACGTTCGTAGCGACACGCGAGAGACAGACCCTCTCTTCATCTCGCTACTACTTCAACTGTGATTGCGCGCTTTGCAAGGATAAACTAAGGGTTTGAAACTTTGTTTCCCTTGAACTCTAAAAAAGTAAATTCATTATGCCATTTTCACTTGAAATGGGACATTTTGTTTAATTATTTAAAGTTAAGTGTGTGATTTGATTTTGAAGTGAAGATGACATTCAGGCTCTTCTTCTTGTAACTTCATAAGACAAATTTTTCAATAAATTTACTTTGCTATCATTTTACATTAATACTTAACCTTGATGCGAGAGTTTGTCTGCTGATTAAGGAAGACTAAAGATTAAAAGGAGTCTATATTGATTTTTGAGAAGGTTTAGTTAGTGCATATTGTAAATGAAATCTTTTGAAACATTTACGCACACTACTTGTATTGTTTTTGTTTTTATCAAAAAGTTTAAGTGGAAATATTTTTTCGTAAGAATGTGAATTAGTTGAGTTTCAGGATTTGGAGATGCACTCTATCAAGTGCGAGCATTGCTCCGGGGTCGCAATTTTCGATGAAAAGGCTGATGCAGATTCCACAGCGATTTGTCAGACATGCAAGAAGACGACGGATGGAACAAAGGCTAAAGCGTTAATGAAAGAGATGGAGATTGTTCTGGAACAACTTGGAGCAAATCCAGACGCCGTCAAAGAGTGGCGTAAGTGTGAAGTATTTGGAAGAAATTTTTTCCATTGGATAGAATGCAAAAGAAAGGACTTATCCAAATTATGCAGCCCATCACGTATTGAGGATGAGATGTTATATGCCACTGTATTCTTGCTGATGAAATCGCTATGATTTATAGATAATATTTGTGAAAATACGATGATTTGAAAACTTGTGTAGGATAAAACGGCTTGTTTCAGAAATGACTCAACTAAGCAAATAATGGCTTATGTAAAAATCCTTCGCCTTGATGCCGCTGGTTACTCCATGCAGAAGTCCCATGGCATGTATAAAGAATCGGCGGTTTTAACGTTTCGGAAAGTTAAATTTTAAGGGCTGAAAACTGAAAAATGCATCCGAGCAGAAGTCCAGTTAGAACTGTACATCAGGTTTCCAATTGAGAAATCCTGTAACATAAAAATGTGATGTCGTTCACCTACAAGAAGCCACCTGAGAAGTCATTGATAAATTGAAATTTCACAGATATATTCTGACTTTGGTGAGCTTTAGATAACTTGAAGTCAATACCGGAAGATTTGAAGGCGCTCGATGAGCAGTCCCGTGCACTTCTCTCAGAAATCAACGTATACAGCAGTAGTCTGTCAGTAAAACTGCAGGGAATGTGCAACGTAGCGAAACTCAGCGCCGAAGCCTACGATTACTGCCTAAGAGCCCTGAAGGCGCCACAGTATGTTTTTCAATTTTTATGTTGTACACAGTGTTGCAACTAAGTTTCTTTGGAAACATAGTTAGTTATTTAGTTAGTTAACGCTCCAAAAAAAACGTAGTAAGTTATTTAGTTAGTAAAAATTTTTTTTGAAACTTAGTTAGTTACTAAGTAATATTACTAAGTTTTTAACTAAGTTAAATAACTTCGTTAACAAACTTGAGTTGCAACACTGGTTGTACACACCTAATTCACTAAAGCTCAATCACTGATATAATAAAAATATTGGTTGCGTCTTATACCTTTGATACGAGGTCATTTATATATAGTTGAGATATGATTCTTAGTCTACTAATTTCAAATTTCAATTGCTCTTTAAGTTGGTGGGGCGAATTCATTTCGGTCTCATTTCCCAGTACCTTTATTAAATATCTACATATTGTAAAACTATGCTTTGTCACGACGCTAAAGGCAACCTAAGCCGCACTTAATCTAAGCCCAACTCTTGACTTATCCTAAACGTTAGTGTTTCGGCGTAGTTTTCTATAAAGCTTCTTCGATATTCAAGAATTTCTTCCTTGATGCGATAACCACAAAATCAATATAGGCACTTTCTGCATGTCAATCATCCGCTGCGGCTGTTGCAAACAAAAAGTGCTGGAATCGTGAAGACTGAGCATCCGTCGACAGTTGAAGAAGGAATCGAACTACTTAAGGAGGCAAGCACATTTTTTTTTCTTTAGCCTTTGTACCGCTTTCGCAGTGTCGGCTTGTTGCTGGTGGGTTGGAAACCCGCCATTCGGATAGCGACTGTAGAACATCCGGTCGGCCGTCGTATGCCTGTCACCGGGATGGTGGCTATGTAGAAACCACCGCAGCATAGCTGCTACCCATTCCCCGACCCACGGAGGGATGAGCACCTTGGTTGGGTGAGGGGCCGCCCTCAGCGGGAATTGAACCCGCGTCCTCGAGACTGGTGTGTGATGAGTGATGGTTTTTAGACCACTACACCAATCAGCCCGTTTAAGGAGGCAAGCACATGACTCCAGTTTTTTTGATCTAGGGGCAAATATTGTGAATGTAAATATTTCCCACAAAGATTATCTTTTGTAAATAAGCAGCGCTAATGTAACGTATGAGAGATAACCCGATGTGATCAAGGGATATCCCAGTAACGAGGATTATTGCAAAATATACGTATCAGAAACATTTATTGTTGCGGCATCATATTGAATACAAATGAATAACAGAGTTTTTTTCAGGCTGAGAAAGGCTACAGATTTGTCGGCGATGACGCACGTGCTCAGGAGTGTCGTTCAGTTGTGAATGCTATTCAAGAAGATATGATCAACATTGAAAACAATAATTCTACCAAATAGATGATGAAATCTTATCCCACCTTTTAAATGCAATCATTATGTTCATTAATAAATTATTACAATGCTAAACTGCTTGTACAAGGCGGAACAAATATATCAATAAAGCACCAACACTTTCACATTTCACGATTCTACCGCAAGTCTGCTATTGTTATTGTCCTAATTAACCATCATCATGATTTTTACTGAACCTCATTGAAATGCAAAGCGAAAGGCAGTGTTGGGCATCTCATTATTCCCACCAGTTTTATGGAAACTATCCTGAGTTTCTCGTATCCCTATCAATTTAATAAATAAGCACTACAATTTCAAATTTTTGTTTTATTTCGCTTAATAAAATCGGCCACTTACGAGTGACGTTGCATCGTTTCGGCCTCTTATCAATATTACACGCCATTAACTTGCCTGCCTCGCTGAACTTTGAAGCATTGTTTATTTGCAAAACGGGCGTACCAAATGGCATGCAGGCAATTCTGCCGCCGTATGAGCCATAAGCACAGCTCATATTTCCCCTTTCAAAGTAGGGCAAATTCATTAAATCGTACATATTTTGTTCGGCCGTGACAGACTTAGACGTAGGGCAAGATTCGTGAGTCGTAGGATGCTCCAATATGGGCCACTAAACTTATAAAATACAAATATGTTTGCTATGTACTGAGAGGAAAAATTTGTACATCGGATAGAATAAAAGTTCATTCAAAATCGATCGCCTTCCTGCCATTAATTAATATTTTCAGTGCAAAATCGGTTCCACGTTCTGTTGCGCCCAAAACAGAACTATCCCACGTAACTAAATATTCAATTAAAAGTAAGAAAGGAGAGCGCTATTAACCAACGAACCCGACTCTATCACATCCAAGTACAGTCGACTCTCGATATGACGGCACCCCGATAAACGTCACCTTGGTTGGGCCCGACTTGGTTGGCCCTAAAAGAAATTAAGGCAAAATGACCCTCGATATAACGTCACTCTTGATATAACGTCAGCTGGGGCCGGTCCCGAGGGGTGCCGTTATATCGAGAGTCCACTGTAGTTCTATTATGACTCCTATGTTTTCAAATAGTATTTCCATTCATTTTCTTGATGAGTCTTCTTTAAATATAGATGTTGCTATCAAATATTTGTATTGATGTTAGAATCGGCACTGATATAACTATTCCAAAAAAACTGATTTTAATGGGTAAGCGCACCAATCTTACAACACTCATCGCAGTTCTGCGGCCAAATAAGGACGAGACAGGCATATTTACAAGGTGTCGCAAGGGTTCTGATACCATTTCTGAACGAGCGAACGAATTAACAAAAGAGCTATAAAAACTTTTGCGTCACCCTGTATGGGACAAATCAGTCGTATTGTACGAGCGCTGGCAATGAGCACATTTTGATCGCCACATCGGCCCGCGGTTATGGTGTCTTTTCGACTGTTTTCTAAACGGTTTAATTTCCAATGAAAAGCTGCGCGTGTAGTCTGACGTCTAGTGAAACTACCTTATTAAAAAATATTCGACCCCATTAATCTACTATTTTTGCATTTATAAGAGACACGATTTGAAACTGAAGCATATGGATTGCATAATTTGCAACGAGTTCTATGGCGAAAATCATGTTCCAAAAATCCTAAAGAACTGCGGGCATACGCTTTGCGACTTATGCATCGACAAGCTACCCGTGATTGAAAAGAACAATTCAAAAGCCGTGAAAGAATGTCCCCATTGTCGACAGAAGTGGCCGGCAACCGAAAAACTACAGACGAACTTTGCCTTAATGAGTAAGCCGTGTTCTAATCTTCTATAACACATAACTCCTGCCAATTGTGCTTATTAGTGCATACTTTTTTAGCATACAATAACTGAAGGTTCCCTTCTTAGAAGAATTGCATATAATCAGCTCAATATACGATGGGTCTCGATATGATACTTGCATTTTCAAGAAACTAAATTTAAATACATTTTAGTTGTGTATGTGAAATCTTTTGCGATACTTCTGATCCTATTTTGCGCTTTTATCCAATTGCCGAAGTTCACTAAGCCTTAGCTTTTCATTTGACATTTAATCAAAAATACATAAATTTTTAACGATCTGGTGATAATCTAATATTTTAATTATGTATTCTGCAAGCGTGGGCGTTTGAACGACGGCAACTTGCTACGTAAAAAAGTAGCAAGCGATTTGATTACAAGAAGACACCTTGGTTGATTAGATAGTTGAAAGCCAGAACGATGATCTTACCAACTTTAAAGAAGTATTAAGAGTCTCTATGATTTATTAGACATCAAATTTTTTTCACGCTTTACGTTCAGTAAGCTTGAATCTTGAGTCGCTTGACTATTAATTCAAGACTCTTGTAAGGGAAAGCGTGCCACTTTTCCGACGTTGGCCTTGATCAGTTCTTTAACGGCATAACAAAATTTTTTTCTTTTAGTATATTACATATTTTGATATTATTTCAACTGAGTCGCCCGACATTGATTAAATTACACTTTGTCTAAATACTTCCTTTTTAAGCTTTGATCAAAGAGCTGAACAGCGAAAAATGTGAAGCTACTGATATAGTGGAAAGGGTAGACGATGATGAATGGGAAAAGCATCTGGATTACCTAGCATTGGTTGTAGAACACCATCATAAAGTCGAACAACTTGATGAAATGACTGTTGTTAATGCAACGCTTCTAAGAGAAGTCGAAGAGCTAAGGATAGAGCTGGCTAACTCGCGAGCGGAAACTGAGAGCGCCAAGAGATATATGGAAAGTGCTAAAAAGCTGAAGAGCGAAAATTTTAATTTAAAAGAAAAGTTAGAGCACGCACGATCTGCAAATAAAAATCTTTCGCAACAACTGGAGAAGGCTCAAAAGTATATGAATTCTCCTGAAGAAACATGTAAATTATCAAAAAGACGGCTTGAAGAAGCACAGAAAAATTTAGATGAAGCGAGACAGGAATATGAATCGGAGAGAGTCAAAAGGAATAATGCAAGTGAGGAGGTGATAATGAATATTTTACTTCTTCAGAAAATGAAAATCGATTGCATTTATATTTTGCATTTACTAAGGGAGATAAATAATATGATACCAGTTCTGGAGAACAGACATGTGTTCACGGATCACCAGAACAGACCAGCGGAAGCTATCACGGAAGCAATTAAGCAACTATTTGAAGATTTAGAGAAGTTTAAGGAGCCAGTCAGCTGTATGGAAGAAGAACATAAATTCGTGAACAAACAGCGAAAAAAGGACAAGAATATCATAGAAACTGGTTTTTTTATAATTGTATTTGCATGTTTATGGTTGGTCATGTTCATTTTAATATGTAAAAATTTTGAATAGGCATCTTTACGTCGCCTAAAAATAATAGAGAAATAAAGATGTTTAAAATATAAAGTGTATATGAATTGCATCTGCCAGGAAACAGAGCAAACTCATTATTCAATGCTTACGCTTAGCACCATGAACATTCACAGTGCAAACGGGAAACATCATTTTTTGCTCAGAAGCTTCCACTTGCATTAATGCGTGATGTGCATGTATTGAGGCAAAATGATAATCTTTTGACGCAATAACTAATGGCTACATATTGCATTTCTTGATCAAGGAAGACTGATGAAGTAACTAGGAAATCAGCAGCGATTAATCTCCAGCTCTACTCATAATAAACAATCAGGCTAGTTGCAGGTGGAGGCTGTAGATAACAAAATCATGCAGAGCTGGAGATCTTAATTTTTTCACCTGCTATCAAAGTTCCCCACAAAAGTGCGTTCCTTGCCTGCGTCATGCATACTGATTGCGAGAATATTTCAATCAGAAAGTTAATGCAAATTTTTAATAATGCTTGCATTCAATTAATATACTCCTCGCTGACAATTTTGTTCATTTCTGAGAAATGAGTCCATCTTAGGTAGTTGCAGATGAAGTCTGAGATAACCCATAGACGTAACTCCAAACGCTATTTGTCAGTTTTATATCTATTTTATAAAGGCTCACTAGGCTGAGTCCCACATGCCTATTGCAAGTGACTGAACTGACTGAATGGTAAACTCAGTCATGGGCGTTTAGATCTTAACGCTTCAGTGTTACAGAGGAGGTTTCTGGGTCCGGGCGAAATTCAATCGGGTCATCTTAATGTATAGGGTTCACATTCTCTCCAGCAGAATGTATAGGACCATTCTTAGGGGCCTGTATGATTATTCGCGAAACGTCAGCTCACATTAACTTAGTCATTATTCTATCGCTTACATTTCTGACACTAAATCAGCTTTCTTCATGAAATAACACCTAAAAATTGTTTGTTCGATCCAGTCTCAATATAAGTTTGTTGTTAAAGCGAACTATGTTTTTCATCCCTAACATGAACAATTCAACTTTAGAAATTGCAGATTGCGATGGATGCATCAAATTATTCCGATCCAGATCATAACAGCGATTATTACGATTTAGGGAATGCGAGCGATTACATCTACGATTACTATGCGAACAATCCGTATTTCGTAGACGTTTGGTCGGGTGAGCACATTGTTGCTGGAATGAGCATCGCAGTTTTTGCTATACCTGGACTAATTGCATACATCACAACAGTTGCCGTAATTCTTCGCAATCCCCAAACGTTCGCAAAAAAATCCTACTATACCCTTCTCCTGTCTCTGGCCATTTGCGATATCTTACAAACATTTGGCTGTCTTTTCTACGCTATGCCAAGCTTTTTGCTACAAAAAAGAGTTTACGGAGAGCTTTTTGATCTGATTTATGGCTCTGTTGGCTGCGGCATGCTTTATTATGTCGGCTTAGGGAGCATGGTGCTGATTGCGATCAATAGATATGTTGCTGTCTGCAGATTCTCTGTTTACAAACGCATTTTTCAACCGAGTCGCATGCGCTTTTATTTGTTAGGGGCATGGATTTTTGGAATTTTCAGCGCAATGTGTCAACTTTTCCCCGGATTTGGGTTCCATATATATCCTCGTTGGTACGCTTGGGGATTTGACATGGAAGCTTGGGGAAATGCTTATTTCCGTTGGTACGATCGTGTAGCGACTGTGATATTATTTTTGACTCTTATTTTTTGTTACGTTGCTATCATTATCAAAAGACCGGGAAAAATCGCTGCTGTCAATGCAAGTTCTCTCGACAATGCGGCAAAAAGCAAACGTGAAAGAGCAGAGCGAGTTTTAGCGCTTCAGTTTGCTTTAATTTCATCTGTATTTATGATATACATTATCGTGAATCAATTGGAGATCTCAAACCGCTTTTATTCTCTGTTTCTAACTCTCTATTATATTATTTTCATTAATTGCAATCCATTTATATACTTTGCCTTCAATAGCGACATTCGGCAACATGTTCTAAAAATGTTGGGCAAAGCCAAAGAGGTCAGTGTGATAAATGTTACAAGCTCAGGGCATACTTTACATCGATGAGTCGATTGAGCTGTCTTCATGGTTGTTTCTCTCAGGATAACTGAATTTTTCCGCTGTCAAAAAATGTATTTCTCTGCATGATTTCGCGGGTTCTGTACGTGCAATCGATTCATTAATATTGTCGCTTTAAGCGTTGAATACGAGTGGGCATTCGAAATTGAATGTGATTTAGTGGTCAAGTCGGCGGTTGCTTGAAGGACAGATGTTTAAGTCAAAGTGAATCACATTTATAGCACTCTAATATCTCATTAAGACGGACTAATGACAAAATGAATTGTTTAATATCTTTTCGCATTCAGTTCGCTGTTAACGGAAGTAGAAGCTGTCGATTTACTTGGACCCTTAATGCAAACAATACAATTAATTACATTAAGAAAAAGCTTTAGGATTTACGTCAATCTGTCAAATTTGACTTGAATATATCACAGTGCTCGGTCATTATTTCGCCGCTTGACAATACTCAGACGAATCTCTGTTTTTCCGAAATTCGCATTTCCCCGTGATCCGTGACAGTTAGCTAAGCACCATATATTTAGTTATGTCGAATTGTATAAATAGAGTTTAAATCTTTGTGACACTTTGCAAATGATGATCGTAGTACTCTTAGGTTATTTTTTCCGGCCTGAGTGAATTTAACGCATTTTGCTTCAAAGTGACGGGGAGTTGTCAAAAAAGTTTCATGCTTTCAAGATAACGGCCAGTGGGTCTCCTTGTTTTTGACATATCCAAACGCTTGTAATAAACGTGTAATAAAATCAATGTAAAAAAGTATGGGCACTCGATAAATAATCTTTCTGCTACAGTATAAAAAGTAGAACAATACTATCGGACATCGCGACCTAAAAGGTGATAACGGGATAGTTCAGAATTTGCGTGCATATGCTCAAGTCTTGAACGCATGTTAGCGCTCTGAAGTCCGGTTACTGGTCATTCTACTTCTAACGCGTTTATTTCCACGCCAACCATAAAAGTAATAATAAATATGTTTAGAACATCTTTTCACTGCCAACGATATTGCCGAAACTGGCAGCCGAATATTTTCGTAAATAGAACAAAGCAGTTGACATTCTCATAAATGCTTTAAATCAACTACTGCTGCTCCTCCTACAGATTTTATAAGCTCGGTATCTTGCACACGAAGGAAGTAATGTTGGTTGCACCGCAAGGAAGATCTTTCCATTTGCCAACGGCTGGGTCATCTGAGCATTGCGGCGACACCGTAAGCACACCGCAGTTTTCTGCTCCCTGCTGTTGGACTGGCTCACCTGGAAGAAATTAATGATATGGTAAAACGGAATCTCTTTAGAGATTTCGCACGGCTTTGTCCCGAAGTTCTGAGGAAATTCGACTTCGTTTCCATTCATTCATTATTGACAGAACTTTAATTATGAGATAACGCGGAATCTCCTAGGGCTGTTAAATAAATGCGAATGTGCCTCCACTGTCGCCTTTAACAATACCCTCCTGGTGTATAGCAATGATCGAGCGATTCTCAGCCAACGCATAGTTTAAGTTTTTTCGATCTTCCGTGATTATGAGTCGAATGTAAGGTTCAGAAAGGAAGAAGACTCCAGTTCCGCTAACGCTCAGCCTGCTGAGTACTATATTTCAAAAAATACGACCTTTTAAAAGCATGAAACGCAGCTAATTGGCCTCAGATTTTACTATAAAGTTTTGATGCAGTAGGCCACTTATCAGGACAGATCTTCCTTCTCTCATCGACCCTGACTCGCCTTCCTAAGCATTCAACCCCCGGCAACTCAGTATTTGTACGTCACTTATTCTTTGACAGTATCACTCTATCAGAGTTGAAATTTATCTTTCCCTCCGAAAGAACAATAGCTCAAAATAAACTTCCATAATCACATCTCCCGTGTTCATATATGGCCCCTTACAATAAATAATAAATAAACGTACCAGCTCCCCAGTTCTGAAAATCGTATGGAGTGCTATCAGACCACTTGAACTGATTAAAGTTGGCGATGTCGTTCACACCAATCCAGGTATACTGGGAGTCAACGATGGTGAGCGTTCGCTGCGCGAGGTCTGAAATATATTTTATTAGAAATGGAAAAGAAACACTGAGATGAATAAGAAAGCAAAAATTGAAGCCCACTTACTGACAATAAAGTCGTTTTCAGCTTGGGAATGGACAGAAGTCAGGTGGCGGCCGTTATTCAGGCTAAGGCAGTACTCGTCGGCGACGTACCAAATGACCTGCTGGCGGAATATTTGGTAGCAGCTATTGGTTGCAGATAAATATGACCAGTTAGCCGGGCAGCGTGTAGAAGGGGTCGTCGGCACAGTTGTAGCTACTGTTGTTGGAGGAGGTGTCGTAGTTGCTGCGGGGTTTTCGACTAAATATATATTATTTTAGAGATGAAACTCGCTCATTTTCCTCCCAAACAATCGTGTTTCTAATATCCATTCGCATACCTCCAAGCACCGAACTCTTTGACCCTTTGGAATCGAGGACAGAAGAAAAATTTCTCGTCACGTTAAAAAAGTACGACAGTTGATTTTACGAAAAATCTTATTAAAGGACTTTTCAAGCAAAAACTCTACATATTGGAGTCTGCATCTTGTGGGAGGTTTAGCCCGCAAGCACTTGATTTTGTCTAACTGAGGAAAGAAAATAGTCTGAAAAAATAATAGTGTACGATCCATATACACTAAAGAATAATATTAACTGGACTAATTCTGTTTCGGCCAAGCTCGATCAGTATTCAGAAAGCCATCTACATATACGGTCATTGTCGCTTATAAAAAACATAGCAATGTGCGCTGTCGTCAACCCCAACCAATAGCAATGCAATTAACGCTGTACTTACTTGGCAAGCTAAATGCGCAGGCAAATCCGCATCCTTCATACTGTCCATAAGAATAAGATATAACCTAAACATTTCTGATAAGTTTACGTACAGAATCCGTCAATTAATTTTTTAATTTCTGCAAGCTATATCGGTTAGCTATATCTCATAACTGAATTATGTCAGAGATACCACGTAACCTCCAATAAACGCCCATTTCATGTTTAACTTGAAATGATAAATCCACAGAGCGTTTATTAGAGCATTATAGTATTTAAATCTTAAAATAGGACACTGCTAACTGATCTAATATCACAGCAGCTGGGTTTTTAAAATAGGGCCCTGAACAGCATCCCTCTTGATTGGCTTGATTGCATGCCTAAATCGATCGATATGATTTATTGCTTGTTTAGCTTCAATTTATCTGCTGGATACTACTATATTGCGTTCAGCACGCCTTTAGATTGTGAATGTTGGAGAATGATATAAGCAAATAGTTTGAAATTCATACAGAGAACTGTGTGTCAGGGCTAGTTGTTTTAACGGTGTGAGTTGTATTGATAGCGGCTTGTTCGTAGTAATAGATGGCAGAGTTTGGCACATGTTTAAACTGCAGAGCGCTGATGGTCTGGCCATCCAACTGGATTGTCTCCGTGCCGGCGAGATTAGTGACGATGCGGATGAAAAAGTCAAAATGAACATGGTCGTGTTCGATAAATCCAGTCGGTTGAAACAGAACGCTCGAGTTGGACATTTTATCGATACTCGGCAGCGGCAGGAAGAACGGATCACCCAGATCATTGTCCGCATCTCCGGCGTTCTGCAAGCATTCTTCTGCGAACAATTATGAAACGAAGTCATTTTTCCATTCGATGTGTATGATCACAGAGATTGTGGGATCACGTACTGCTTATCTAGTGCATTTTCACACTAAAAAATTAAACTTGTGTGCTAATTAAGCGCTTTGAAAACCCTGGAGGCCGATTTCATAATACTAATGTTAATGTAAAATTTAGAAATGTAATTACATTTCTGCATCATAATCACAGCTAAAGATTCTGCATTATCATCTCATAAATTGTGAACAAATGAGTAATGAAAATACAATAATGTAAGTACATTTTTACATTTTATATTGACCTTGGTTTTTTGAAATTGCCCTCGGCGTTCCCAAAAATATACACCATCCCAGTTAGCAATTTTTTAAACATATCTCACTCAAATTATACAGTCCCGGACAAAAAAAATGCCGGTTAATTTTGATGAAAATCTCTAGTCGAAACTGAAAACTTTCAAAGCCATTTCTATTGTACAGTAACCTCATAGTATTCTGTACAAATTCAGTAATTAGTAACAGACTCGCTCCTCCTTCGAATCAGTAGCAGCCAAACATGGCACTTTTTTTGAGGCGCTAAAAATAGTTACAACCGACATATCAGTTTTTGCCCATTCTTCATGCAAAAATCAATCCAGTTCGTCAAGATCTTTTAGTTTTCGGTTCTTCATGTGTTGCGTGAGGATTGCCCATCACTTTTCAATAGGACTGATGTCTAGACTATTTGATGGCCAGTTGATCGATTCCGGTACATGCTGATACGGAAATCATTTCGCAGCCTTGGTGGTGTTCTTCAAATTATTATCTTGCTAAAACCGCCACCATTGTCCAAATTGCTTACAAGTAATAGGAATGAGATAGTCTAGAAGAATCAGGGCATAGCAGGAACCGTCCATAATCCTTTAGAAAATATGGCACGAAATCTGTACTTGACTGCTAAAGGTTCCCGAGCCCAAAATCTTTAATCTGTTTTTTGGAATTCCCTTGAGCTCTGCTTTTGCAATCTTAGACTAATGATGAATGGTATTTCTGAAGAGCTGATAGTTTGTTTCATCGGAGAATACCGCTTGGTTCCAGTCGTCGCCTTTGTGCTGCAATGCCCATTCCACCTGCCACTCCTTTTGCTTCTGGGTCAACGTTGATGTTGCGAAATGTAAAATGTTCTTGTAGCCAAGTTGAGCAAGATGGCGCTGCTCTATTCATCTGAAGACATCCTGATCTCTCTCTTCTCACAGTTTTGAGGCAATCTCTTTCTCCATAGTCTTGCTGTTCCATCAAATCCACTTTATGATCGCTCTACTGTGGGAGTGCATGATCTAGAGTGGCCGCCCATTTCAACCCCGGTGTTCCACGGTACCTTACTCTTCGATCTTGGCAATATTATATCGCACAGTACAGACAAGGATCTTTATCATATGGTTATTTTCAGTAGAACATCAATAGCCCTGACTCCAAAAGTGTAATGTTATTGAGCGATCCATAACGAAACAGTGAGCACTCAATTCAAAATTCGATTCAACAACTCCTAAAGAAGTGTCTGACCTCTGCTGCTATACATATTATTCACTTGACTTTCTTGATACTTCTGGTGTGTTTGTGAGCAATCATTCTAAATATTTCGGGAGCAAGGCTTCTGGAAAGTTCTTAGTCAAATCGGCAAGTTCTTTTCGTCCGGCACTGTATATCTCGGTTACGGTCACTCCCATAAGAACTACAGAAAAGACGGCGCGAACTGTCCATTTTGCTTGCGACAAGTAGCCAGGACGTCATCCGGATGATGTGCGGACGACGGCGGACCGTTTACGCGCATCCTAAGGGACGTGTCGAAATCGGTTTGAAATAACGAGCGCTACGAGTAGAGCAAAATTTTGCGCTCAGCCCCTTCCGTTTGACTATTAACGTTCTGTCCGTTTGCAATTACATCAGCGGTTACTCGTCAACGACCGGCCAACCCTCTTTCGAATGAAGATGAAATGGCCGTCGCGCGCCTCCGGGCTGTCTTAGCCGCAGAACTTACGGGCGATACTATAGAGCACTGATGCATTCGTGTTTATATAATGAAGAAATTCTATTTTGTAGTGACAATAATTCGACCATGTCCTCACAAGCCGCCTAGACCATACACCATGGAGCTTATATACCTAATACCACCCCAAGCTAGACGTATGGTTATAAAAATCTTCCCACTTCGATTAGTCACAGTCGCAAGCTATTAAATTAGATCCATATTATTTTGGTAAAACGTTCTAAAAAACGGGGTAAAATTCTTGAAAACTCCGACTGTCTATCTCTCCTTAAACGGGTCTGTTCGTTAAACTATGCCAGCCGTTTGACATCACCATCTACGATTCGATTCACGCACACTACGGCTCCACTACAACGAAACTAACCTGTCCAATTTGTACTAGCTGGATTGGGTTGTTAGAGGTTATAATTGTTGCTCCCGTTTGGAATCTTCGGTATTCGCCAGCATTCAAAGTGGCAATTTGCTGGCCGCCAGCGGACACTACAGTGTTGTCTGTATTTGTAACAACTTGATAGTAGTTGGTCGTAAGGAACATCAAAGGTACTGCCGCGAACTGCATTCCCCAAGCTCCGACAGGAAGTAGCATAACCTAAATCATTACAATCGCCGTATATGTCACAGAATTTTGCGTCTAATATTGTTAGAGTATATGTAAATTTGCGCATTGTAGCCGAAAATATGTTGTCGACTTCAAGAAAATGAAAACTGAGCACTAACAGTTGCATAATTTCTGTTATCCTCTCTGTCACGTAAAGTCCTCCATTTCTTACTTCTGCCTTCGGGATCGGGAGGCTTACTCACTAATTCTTAAAATTTTCGCTGATAAACATTACAAAGAGTCTGCCATTATTGTTTTCCATCATCAAAATATTTACCGCTTCATAATCACAAGCTCCAACAGACATGCCACAAGTATTGCCTGATATGGCACCAAACGGCTTGTTTCCAGTAATTAGTGTACCGCTCAAATAGGACGGCGATGCAACGGTGGCCACTTGGAGAGCATTCAGTGTCACTGTCTGCGATCCTATAGTAATCTGCAATGTGAATATTTTTCATGTCTTTTGGTTTTTCAGTTTGTTATAAGTGCCCATCGGTTTGACGTATGCAGTAGAGGGCAACGCACAACTGGGTAATTCACAATTCTATATCGCATGTTTTAGCAGTAATATGAATTTTCGCTAATCTGAATTCAAATTTCTTTTACTGTCCGATCTTAACTTGAATCACACTAATTACTGAGCGAGAGGCTGAAGAATTCGATCATTCAAATTCAATATTTTGTGGCGCGATCACTTTTTGTTCGCGCTCTGACGCTTCGCATCACGATTTTTTTGACAGACTTTGGCGAGTATTGATTTTTAAGCATAGAGTTATAGTTCATTGGAAAGAGCTTGTTTCATATGACTAACAACTGAAATCTGGCAGCGTTTGAATTCCGATATCATAGTCTGTAATCATATTTTGAAGGACCTCCCCTTGGTGGGCATGTCGGTTTATGGCATATTTCATCACTTCCTTGAGGATAATGAATTTTTAAATAAAGAAATATAGCTAGTTAGAAAGAGCGAGTTTTATACTATCAGTACTTGAATCTTAAGTGATTTGATGTTCTAGAACCTATTCTGTATTCGTTTGTCTCAAAGACCTCTTAGGGCAAAATAGGGTAAATTGCACTGGTGCAAATATCAAGTCAAGTATTCTATTGGCTCTCTCGCGCTCGCCCTTCTATTGATGAACAAAAAAGCCTTACCACCAAGGCAGTTTTTGATGGACTTTCTAATGGTATTCGTTTCTATACAGCAGAAGGGCAGATCTCTCGCGCAGGCTTTAATAAAAAATGGTATCAGAGCTTTTGCGTCACCCTGTATTTACCCTTTGAAAACCCTTAGACTAGATGTTATCCAAATTTTTAATTGACAACATAAGAGTATCCAAGTGTGAAAAACTCCTTGCGATGTGGAAATTGATACACAAAACTATTGTCCTCACGACGGTTGCGATTACGATGGCAGGAAGCACAATGATTGTTCAAAAATGACGCCAACGTAAGGAATCCCTTTGATATGATTCTTGACCAGTCATCACACTTCCCGCTATCGTCTTTGCAACAGTTGTGATGAAAAAATTTCGGAAAAAAATTTGTGAGAATAATATACAAACTCATTTCAGCTGAAACTGCTGAAAGCGCTGGACTGGTTGAAGTGCACTCCGTTAACAAATGCATAGCGATATCTTTAGTTTTCTTACCTGAGTATTGTTCTGATATGCGACAACGGCAATCATATTCATGCTAACACTGATTCCAGGAAACGAAGAAGTAACGGCTCTATAGGTTGTTCCCAAGTGTACAGCTGGTATGACAAGGAATGTGTCAGCACTAAAAGAGAACTCAACAGTTTTTTGGTGTAATACACTTTTAACAAAAAACCATGGCTAACTTTAAGCGTTCTGATCGAAAAAATTTACATAACATAAATGGTTCTATTCGAATGCTTCGATGAATGCCTCGACTTTAACGTTTGGAATTTATCAGCAAACGGTATATGACTTAACAAGTTGTCAGGCATAGATCGATTGCTTATCTTTTGCACGCTGATGCAATGGACAGTTCTTGCAGTCTTTTCTGCAGTATTCACATGCGCAATTATTGCCTTACTGCTATCGGAAGCATCATGTTCATGAAGAATTAAAGTACCTCGCGCCGCTATATATTTCTACGTGTGTGTATAACGCGACGGGCAGATCTGATACCAATCTTATTCCTTTGTTTTCTACGACAATCTGACCATTTCCGTTACCTGCCGGATACTGATCTTCTATTGACATAGGAGTTATCGGAATCTGAATTAGAGCATTAATCAATTCGGCTGTTTTCAAAAACCGGACTTACTTTCAATACGCTGAATGGCGCAACTGTGACGTGAATGGTCGAAAACGATGTATACGGCGATGTCACAGTAACACGAGTAGAACCGTTGTTATTGTTGCTGACTATGGCGTACATTAGCACACCGCTTCCGTCAGCTTCCGCATTGAAAATTGTGAAGACAAAATCGTTAGCGACCGTCGGTACGTTTCCATTCGCTAAAAGCAATGTTTAGCTAGTCGTTAACTAACGTCACGTTCAGCACTCTGCACGGAAACGAGGCCGGTCAGTTCAGAATGTTTAAGGCTGCAACGCTTCAATATGAAACAGTTTCATTCTAATCAAATGGCTATCTTACGTAAACTTGCATAAACATTAATATTTTGGGCTGAGCCAAAAATACAACGACAGCGATTCATTCAGTCCAGTAAAGTCCACCTGTAACTCATAAACTCGGTTGCAAGAAAAGAAGGGATGAGAGCACAAATTGAGCGAAGCTAGACTGAATAAAAGAGCTGACGTGGGAGTTTAGGCTTAGTGCAGAAATTTTACGTTTGCATAAGTACCCTAATACATTTAAGATCCGATTTTTCTAAGCATCGAGTTTTTTGTTCAGGGCCTTGGCACAATTGGCAAATGTTTTCGGATTTCGATGAAATTTTGTGTGCAAGGATGTTTTAGGGTGAAACTTACGAAACTAATGTCGGATTTTTTTACAAAAGTTTTCGCTTCGAGATATGGCGGGAAATTTAAATTTGTTTACTAACAACGCAGACGTTTTCAAAATCAAAGTTTTTATATATCATTCGATTGGAAATGATAAGAAAAATCTGAATTTTGTTTCAAATTGAAAATCGGTGCAGAATTTGCAAAGTTATGCAATGTAAAAAATGTGATGTTTAGAACTCTTCAGGTTTTTTGATTTTTTCGGTCAAAACTTGTTCGCTGACCCCAAGTTAAAGTTACCCTAGGATTAAAGCCCTAGTTCTGGGCTATCGAATGGCATATGAAAAATTGGCAAAGTCGCGCACACACGTGGCGCAAATTGAGCCCGAAGTAACCCACCTTTTGAGGCTTTGTCATTTTCGGTTAAAATCGTTTCGATGTGCTCAAGTATTGCTGCTCTACTTGTAAAGCTTGTGTCATGGGCATATCCAATGATTAATCCCCTAGTGCTGGGCTATCCAACGGTATCATGAAAGGTTTCGAGGTTGTGCATGTACAGACTGGAAACGTGGTCAGAAGTGACCCATCTTTTGAGGATTTTGGAATTAAAGTAAGGCGGATGCGTGAACAGCAACCAGAATGCTCGAAAGACCCAGAAAGCGATATATGTTCGTCTGTCGACGGACAGCAGTGAACGTCAGCTATCGATGGCTAACCAATGCCATTTAATAGCCCATAGTAGGGGTAATAATAGCTAGATAGCCGATAGCGCATGCTTTATGAACAGAGCAGCGGTACTCAAGCCAATTGAAACGATTTTAACCAAAAATGACAAAGCCACAAAAGGTGGGTCACTTCGGGGTCAATTTGCGCCACGTGTGTGCGCGACTTTCCAAACTTTTATAATACCGTTGGATAGCCTAGAATTAGGGCTTCAATCCTAGGGCAACTTTAACTTGGGGTCAGTGAACAAGTTCTGACCGAAAAATTCGAAAAACCAAAGAGTAAAAAAAGCTGAAAAATGCAAAATATGCGAAATTTTGTTTCTTGCATAACTTTTCAGCTTTTACACCAATTGCAAAACTGCGCACACCATCAGATTTCTCTAGTCATTCCTCTTCGAATGGTGCACGAAAACATTGATTTTGGTTGCGTTCTGCCAAATTTCCTTGTACCCCTTTTTTCGGTAAATATTGCATGCACCACGTTCCGACTCAATTTGCGACACGTGTGTGCGCGATTTTGCCAATTTTTCATATGCCATTCGATAGCCCAGAACTAGGGCTTCAATCCTAGGGTAACTTTAACTTGGGGTCAGTGAACGAGTTTTGGCCGAAAAAATCAAAAAACTTAAAAAGTTTTAATATTCAGATTTTCTACTTTGCATAACTTTTCAGGTTCTTCATCAATTTTTAATCTGAGCACATATTCAGATTTATCTCATGATTCCCAATCGATTGGTGTACAAAAACATTGCTTTTGACAAATTCTGTTTTGTCTGTACACAAATTCAAATTTCCCGCCGTATCTCGAAGCGAAAACTTTTGTAAAAAATTCCGACATCATTTTCGGAAGTTCTACCCTAAAGCACCCTTAGCATATCAAATTTCAGCAAAATCCAAACACTTTTTCGCCCATTGTGCCAAACGTTTCTCGACGCTTAGAAAAAGCGGATCTTAAGCTGAAATAGCAGTTTTCATTGAAACTTATTATTCGTTATTCATTGAGGCCTTGATAAACGATTACCACAAAACTGCGCCGTATCTCTTTGTATTCTCGCTGCCCTGATAGTTTGATCTTAATCACGCCCTGTCGGCAAGAACGAACTTAGTCTTACTTCATCATCTGCCTGTTTCTTAAGGATTCTTTGCAATTAAATGTGAGTAAATGCCGCAGTTCCTCATTACCATTACGAAGGGTCAAATGGGAGGCAGAGGAGTCGTTTGCACGTCGGATCCTCTTTCCTGCTTAGTAATGCACGGGAGAAGTCCCCTAGGGAGCCCTTCAAATATAAGCCAGTCTGCCCCAAATTTTGATATAATCTCTCTCTCCCAAAATCATCATGATGAACTCTGAACGCGACTGTGATCAGAGTTGGCCAAGCATATATTAAAAAATGCACAGTGCTGCCAAAAAAAACAAACCTTGTACAACGTTCGTAAGCCACAGCAGACAGATCGCCGCAACAGTTCTTGCAATCATCGTTTCCGCTGGAGTACTTCGTTCACTACGCGTGATGATATTCAATCTTTCATAGTGAAAGATCTTCGTTCTGGGTTATCAATATAACTTTGCTTAGGGTGCGCCACCGCTCGAGATAATCGTGAGAAAATTTGCATCACTCACCATCTGCTAACTTACGACAACTGCTCGAACGAGTCGAATTGTGCCACATGTCAACAATTTAAGTTGCAGTTATACAATATACAATTCACTCAGTGTCTGATGTCATACGATGCAATAATATCGTCATAGTGCATGGAATATTGAGCAACTTTAGGCTTTTTCAAGCAGTTCCTTTAATTGCTATGCTTACTTCTAATTTTAAATAGTGATATACCGAGTTGAAGCAAGTCTCAATGTGGTGCAGATATATTTTATCCCTTCTTACCGAATCATATTTTGCACATCAGTGGATTTCGTTAAGCGCGATCAGTTATAAAGCAATCCTCTTATCTGGACTGCTCTGTTGACTTTTGTGAGTTGAACTCTTTATTGTCGAGCAAGTTCATTCATATTCGACAAAACCTATGCTGTAGCTGAGGATGAAGTAAGGAGGATCATAGAATGGATCTCAATTTTCTACTGCACCGCATTCTGTAGCTATGTTATCGCAAAAGAACAGCTGTTTTACACACCGTTGTGCTCTTTTTATGCTTATCAAAGTGAATATGTGCATCGATGAAATATGATATGAATCCGTTTTTGAGAAATGAAACAAGCGCTGTTCCACATCTCGATGTCGCATATAGATATTAGCAAGTCGAAATCTTTAGGCAGATTTTACGAATGAGCATGCTGAATTTAATTGCTGCGTAAGTTAGCAGAAGTACACTAAGATAACTCAAGTTGTGAAACTTTGTGGTCATGATATGGCATATTTTATTGATGCGAAAAACAGCAGCTGGCGAGACTATGCGACGCTCTATGATAAGCCGCAAACAGGCGTAGTCACTTTACGAGTCCGCACGTCACTTTTGATCTGCATCAGCCGAAGTCGCTAAAACCAAGACTTAGTGGAACTTTGACAGCGACAAATATCGTCGCAATGTTCGGAAAGCTGGCTATTTTGTGCCTTCTATGCCTAACCACTGTTAGTTGTAAGTATATTAAATTTAACAATATGTAATATTAAATTTCTCTGTTGAGCAGTTGCATATAATTTACTATAACGAAAATATGCTAACAGAGCAAATTTTACGCATGATTTTATTACATGCAAATATTTTAGATGGTAGCATCGTTAACTCCCAGTGAATTTGCTTTTAATGATGTCACCGAAAGAAAATTTTCTATCAAAGTAAGAACGAAATGCGAAAGTATACGGTATTCTGCTCAAAATGTTCCAAAATAGGCCCAGGGCATATTCTCTGAGTTAATGTCGCGAGCTCAAAAATTATTCCCTCGCAATATGCTCTGTACTTCCTTTTGACAAAAATCAAGTAGGTGGCAGTCCACTTCCAATTTTCTGCTTGGATAACTTGACACGGCAAATATAACTGAATTTTTATTGACCTTCTCTCATTGTTGCTCAGGCAACAACGTACCCACAGTGGCCAACGACTTTGCATTCGCCTATTTCAACGCATGGATTGATGAAAGTCCGCCCGGCGTCTTTCTGTACGCGATCGTCAGCAACAACAACAATGCAACAGCACATGTCACCGTCACGTCGCCATACCCTGCGTTTTCGACAATCAACGTCAACGTTGCACCGAACAGTATTTTCAAGGTACCGTCATTTCTAGTCTATTCAGTTAGGGGCGATAATCGAGAAGTGCCAGTTTTGGAACCTTCAGTACTTTCAAAGTGTACGCGAAGGCTCAAAACTAGCATTTATCGATAATCGATGATTCTTATAGGTAACTTTGAAGATAAGCCGTAAGAAATTATCGAAAAACACCTGGACGCGTACTGTAACTATTGCTGTTATATCAGTAACAACGCGTGATAATATTATACTGAGGCAAGACGCATGCAGCTTATGCGTATCTAACAGTCCATATGTGATCCTTTTCCAAGAAAAATGTGTAAATGCTCAATGCAACAGGCACATTTGTGATAACATGGCAGCGGTGGAGCATTTTTTCTTGCAAACAAATACTTTCAGTTTAGAGAATTTGTCCCGGGGTAACAATCGAAATCTTCTGCGCTCAGTCAGCCGCTGTATTCTTATCTTTATTAAGAAGCAAGAATGCGATGCTAACCATAAAATTTGAGCGCGACACGTAGAACGGACGCTATCCAGCCAATAGCGTCAGAATAACCGTAGCCCAACATAAGTCGGATAAAATTGCCAATCTAAATAAATGCTAACTTCTATTCACCTAAAGTTTACAACGACGGAGTTAAAGTTTACCCAATATGCGAAACTCTAAATAAAACTTCATGGTGAATTGCAGATTCAAATAACCCCTCAAACAATCGAAACGGACTTCCCGGGTGATGGGCCTGAGGGAGTGATTATAGTTGAAAACAAAGGCATTCGACTGCAATCCGATCAACCGGTAGCCGTCTACGCGCACGCAGAGATCTACGAAGGAACGAGGTATCGCTAAAGTAGAGCTTCACACTATGTCACATGTACGCGATGGGAAATTGTATGCAGCTACCACTCGCCGGTGTGTGGCACAAAAACTTGGTTGATTGATTAAACCCTAGAATCGACTTGTATTTTTTGCGACAGCGCTTAATGACTATGCAACCTTCAGCGATTGAATATAGTAAAATAATTACTTGATATAAGTTGGAGTAAATTGATCTTATTTTCATATCATCCTCATTTCTCATGAGCACTTTTGTCTCAAACTTTTACTGAATTTGCTTAACTATAATTACAGGTTTCCATTTGTCTCGCTCTACTTTCTCACTCTCCAATGCAAATTTAAATAGTATCTCGCTTACTTTATAAATTTAATATCTATTTTTCATTAGTGGTACTTTCTGCGTCGACTGTCAAATACTCAGTTTAAAGATTAAATACGGTATATTTATTGACTTTCCCAAAAAAAGTCTTTAAATTTCTTTGCCTATCAATATTTTAAGATGTAAATACTCAGAATTTGCTCTCTAAATAAGAATTATCCGGAAATAACTTTGCTCATATATCTGTTCTATGCCTGCGCACACGGCATAAATATCGACTAATTATGAGATTCAATTTGGGACAAAAATTAAGCTTCCTGTTTTCCGTATTATTTTAAGGACATTATATCATTAGTTGCGCATGTGTTATTTAACTTAGCATTTGAGATTGTCTACTTCAACAATCAGCGCTTAATAAAATAGCTTGTTATTACGGAAAAAAATGATTACTTCAAATGATTTCAGTGCAGATTCATTTATGGTCATTCCCGCCATACATCTTGGAAACTCCTATGTTGCTGTCACCTCAGGAAATGACCTGAATAGAGAGGCAAAGTTAACCAATATGATCACTATTGTAGCTTACCAAGACAATACTCAGGTTGGTTTTTTCTTTATTGCTTAATATCTGTTTATGACTCAGTGAACCCCTAAAAATGAGGGACCTCTCTTGACAAATGGAGAATAATTTTGTGAGCCTATTTCATAAAACAGTCGTAATTGCAGCTATCTTAAATATTAAGCGTTTTAAATCTTTGTGTCCGTGGATACCTTAAAGCTCGAAATTTGACACGACTGTTTGCTGTCCCCAATCGAATCATGGTTGTGTTGTACTTAAAGGGTGCGCACGCGACCCGTGCCATATTCGATCCTATAAAGCTTGCGGTAGTCACATTTTCAAAGAGTATTGTCGCTGCGCAGTCTTGCAACAGATAGCGAAAGCTTTTGAATCATAATTTTTGACTACCTTATTTTATTATGATTTTGAACGGTTCGTTGCGGACATTGAGGACCACGGCCTCAACAATTCGTGATTGAACCAGACTACAGTAGCTCAAAGGCGGGGTTCTATGTTCGGGACCGTTTAGAGACGCGGACTACCCACCCTTTATGTTTAACAAACATGAACTCTAGCGAATGGTGGAGCATTTTTCGCTAATTATAATTGCACTATTTTGTGAAACAGACTCCTCCTGAACTTTTGGCTTCCAGTTATCCAATTCCGATTTTTACGCGTCCTATTCGCAATCCATATTATTTAGATTAACATTGGAGGAAAAGTTGCAACGTTGAACGCTTTTCAAACTGCGACACTGGCGTCGAAATCGTCTCTTAGTGGCACAAAAATCACCGGAAGCAAACCATTCGCTGCCATTTCGGGAAACACCTGCGGTCAAACTTACGGAGACTCTTGTGATTATGAAGCGGTGAGCGATTAACGTAAATTAAGTTAGAAGAGGGATATTCCTCTCTTTCTGTCCGCTCGTTGTCGTTCCTCCTTTCATCGGAACTTCTAAAATGATCTAGTTACTCCTTACAAATTTTCACGTAGCTAGAATGAATATCTAACATTATTCTGATTTTATTTTATCGTTTTATGCTTTCTGATGATAATCAATACTTATTCACTCATTCTGACGCCGATTGGTGCAGATTTCACTAGGGCACACTTTGTACTGAGCGCTGAAATGGTGTTTTTTGAAGCAACATCAATCGGCGTCAGAATGGGTGAATAAGTAGTGATTATCATCAGAAAGCATAAAAAGATGTCTAAAATTCTCAGAGCAATCAAAAAACATTAAAAATCCGGAAAAAAGTGCTTATGTTTCCTACCAAATTTGAAGAGGCGCATTTTGCTCAACTTTGGCGTACTGTAACTCCTGCAGTAATTGAGCGACGGAAATGAATTTTTGGTATGTTGCAGAGGAGTGCACGCTGAGTAAAATGAGCTATAGTACAGCTCATGGCCTTGCGTGGGTGTTAAATGGCGACCGTTTTCCCAAAGAGCTCCCCAGCACGCTGTTTTTCGTGTTTTTAGGGGTACCCCGGGCCCCCAAGGGGCGGATCCAAAAACGAACTCCACCAATCGAAAGTTTAGGCCACGGGCTATCCAACGGTGTACTCGGTTTGGCCTAATTTTTATTCTCCGCAAAATGCGAATCAACTATCACTTTTTTTAACCACCCTGTACTAATTCATTATTATTTTTAATATAATATACTGTTCAATAAAGGAGTTATTTGGGGTTCTTTGCATCCCAATGGGGGTCTCATGGCCGTTAAATTCGAGCAATTCAGAGGTATGGATATATTCTTGTCTTAGTAAATATGAAGACTGTTTGGGATGAAGATTTGGCCATTCTTTTATAATGGCCAAATTTTTGACTTCTCTCTACAAGACGATAATCCTGTTCATCTAGGTAATGCTGCTACCCGTTGGTGGTTGGGGAACTCAGTTCGTCACGATTCCATTCATGTATGTGACCTACAACTACTACGAAGTAGTCGCAAACACTGATGGCACCGTTGTCACTTCTGGAGGAATTCAGTATCCACTAAATGCAGGCCAGTTCGTGCAATTCCCATCGCCTATCGGCATACTCACTTCAAACTATCCTGTTCAGGTTGTGCAGCTCGGCCAGGTATGTTACTACCAGCATCTATTCAGAAGTTATTTAATTTTGTGTTTTGGGCAAGCGTACGATAGGATACAGGCTCAGTTTCTGATTACAATGCGGTTCATCAATTATCCAAAATAGCTTATTATGTAAGATATTAGCAGACTACATATAATACAACCGAACAGCCGCTCCTAAGTTTAATCGGCACGAATGGATATCCAGCTTCGAGGGTGGCGAGCTGAAATGAGCCTACCGATCACAGAAACTAAAGAAAGCGATACAATCCGGAATTTAGACGAAAGTTCCCACATCCGATTAAACAACTTCGGCGGTTCCATACATCTGTCAGCCTTTACAGTCAGCTCTTCGAAAAATAGTAACATTGATTCTCTTCCTATGTTTATCCAGCTTTCATCAGTAATATCTGCTTGGGCGACGCCTCATCTTAACATGATACAGGAACATAGACAAAAAGCAGCATAACCGTAATCTAGTGTAGAATCGTGATGAGATTAAAATTCTTTAGAAAAGCATCAAGCAATGTGATAGGTTACCATCCCTCTCGTCCACACCCACTTCTCACTATAATCTGCTTTAAAACTTTCAGCACACTGACGACAACAACCTAGGCGATCCATTTTTCCTACAAATACCAAGTACAGACAAGATGTCAAATACGAGCGTATTCTTTCAACCGACCGGTTTTATTCAGCACGGTAACAACCCGTTGGTGTTCCTTGTTCGCATAGTGACGAACGTTAACGGAGCTGGCAAAATCGCTCTTGACGGGTAAGCTTCTTCAAGTATATGATAAAACAAATTAAAAAGTGACATTTACTTACGTATTTTGGCAACCAAGTGCACGAGTTTGAATCTCGGGACGGACAGCTGGCGGGAAATTTATGAATATACAATCACCAAGAATGGTTTGCCACCAACAATGGCGACATGTTTTTTAAAAAAATCGCCGAAATTTGCTAGCTTATTATAATTGTATATAACTGTTGCAATTGTGATGATTTGTACGATGCTTGTCAATCGTTTTAGAAAAGTCATCAGCGCACTTCAGTTCAAACGCGTCGCTTCGTCGACTTTCTATTATTACGAAGTCATCACAACGAACAATACGCACTTGGTGACCGCCACGTCTCCGTCGGTTGTGTATTCGGTAACGGGCCGAAAGTTAAAGGCAGCTTAACTTTTGGAATTGTTTTAGGTAGTTTCCTACACTTATGGCTCATATGAAGCTTGCGGATTTGTCTGCGCATTCAGTCTGCCAGGTAAGTAGGAATGTTTTAAAGAGGCACCCGAGTTGCTAAAATGCGAGTTCAGATGTCCGTTTTACTATCAATGGGCTATCGCTGAGACTTGAGCGCGGCTAATTGTGACTTATACCTCTGATACATCATCAAGTAGAGCTAAAATACGAGACACAGGAACCTGAAAAATTTTAGCTGCTGCCCTTTAGTCTTAAAAGCCCCATAGCGCTCTTCGGAAAATTGTACCTATGCTATAATTGTTCATGAACTCTTTCAATCTTCTCGTGTCCAACTTTGGCAACCTCTTTATAAAAACGATCATCGCCGCTTTACATCACAAACTTTTTACTCTTCCTTGATTGTGGGTTCAAGTTGCAAACCTGCCGAAGAAAGAGGCTTCCCTTAACCCTTCCGCTCACTTCTGGTCGTAGCTGCTCTTCAGCTTTAAATCTATAAAATCGATTTCAGTTGGAAATCCGGGGGTCCCCACTAACCCGCCACCGACGACAACGTCATTGCCGACGTCGCCACCGACCGGAAAGTGCCCGAACGGCTGGGCGTATTTTGGTACAACGAACAGCTGCTACCAAATATTCCGCCAGCAAGTCATTTGGTACGTCGCCGACGAGTACTGCCTTAGCCTGAATAACGGCCGCCACCTGACTTCTATCCATTCGCAAGCTGAAAACGACTTCATCGTCAGTAAGTTATAATATTTTTGTGATTTTTGCCCTATTGCTTTTGTAGTGTTTGAATGCTTGGGGGATTCTCGACTTCTTTATTGGAACAGTGATAGGATAAGACGGCTGAAATGAGTGCAGAAAGGAGAGGCTATTTGCAGTATACATGAATATAACGTCTGAGGCCTTGGAGCCTCGAGACTGCCGCCTCTGGGGCCTATTTCATAAAACTATTGCAATTGCAACTGCAATTCCGCAACTGCAACAGTTGCCAAAGGAATTCTGCAATTTTCTGTTTCATAAAGCTTTTCGCAACTCTGCCACTGCAATTCCGCAATCCAGCAATTCCGCAACAATCTTAAAAGCGCATTTAAATATGAAGCGTGGTTCTCAAGCCGGACATCATGATACCGTAATTTTATTTGGATGGCGGTATTCTTTTGAATTCAAGAATCGGATTAACCACTGTCACGATATGCCATTAAATCGTTACAATTAAGAAAAAATTCACAAAATTCACATAATTTCACTCATCGTTATGCTCTCTTTCTATGCTAGTCTTAGTACTCTGCTTTATTCTTCATTAATTTTACATTAGTTTTGTCTTTTCGAGAGAATTGCAGAATNATGCTTTTTTTCGCACCAAGATTTGTGATGCGAGAATTTTTTCGCAACTGTTGCCGAATTGCGGAATAGTGCCACTTTTTTGAAATTGCGGTCCCGCAACTTTGCAATTCTGCGACTGCAACTGTTGCAAACGCAACTCGGCAATTCTGCAATTCTGCAATTGCAAAAGTTTTATGAAATAGGCCCCTGGTGGTCTGTTTTTAATGCAATTAGGCCAAAATCATTTTTCGCACCTCATGAATGAGTCTGCTTATTCTTGTTCGTGAATAAAATGAACAGTTTAAGCTCTTTTTCTCTAGGCACCTATGGACGAGACTGTATGTATCTGATCTCGGCGCCTTTATTCATTCCACATATTCCTTATGCAATATCATTTTCAACTATTTCTAGATCTTGCTCGTCAAGTTCTCACTATCACCGATTCACAATACACCTGGATTGGATTGAACGACATTGCAAATGCCAATCAATTCAAATGGTCAGATCGCACCCCCTATGACTTCCAAAATTGGGGCGTTGGTAAGTATTATTTCTTGGTTTCATGATTACTTTGTGATGCAAAATGGTGCAAAAGGTCGTAAAATAGAATGTACTGTACATATTGTCCTGTATTACATATCATTTTCACTTTAAAATAAAAGATTTTTCAAATCAAATTGTACACTCGTTAAGTTTATTCAAAATAAAATATATAGTTTTATATGAAAATGGTTTTTACTATTAACGAGTTTTATAATTTGCGAAGCAATAATTAGTCATTGCATACTTTTTGTTTAATATATCGAAAAACGCGCGATTAACGCCTATCCAAATTTTGTCTGAAAATCATTCCGAATGGCGCATTCAAACTTGCTGTATCACTTTTATCTCTTTATCATGTGTATCATTAAATACTGTACTTCTTTTAGGTGAGCCTATTCAACAGCAGGGAATGGAAAACTGCGGCGTGCTAGCGGTAGCCAAGAAGTGCTCCTCCGCCCCGGAAATCGGAAAATGGAAAGACGTCCTATGCGGTACTGGCAACATTACCTCGTTTGTTTGCAAAATTCCCAGCGCTTAGCAACTGTGTTGAGAGAGATATGGCGAACGATTTCGAATCTTTTCATTAATTTTTTCTCTCGCCTTTATGACTGTTAGACAAAATTAGGTTAAGGAGCATTGTGAGCAACGGATTTATTGTACGTCAATTTGCTTGCTGTGAGCTTGTAGAACTTTCAGCTAACTATTTGTACCTGCTTTACTTTTTGAAATGATTTCTACATAAGATGGCTCGGGCTCGCGTACTGAGAATTTATAAAGATATGTTGCAATTATAAAATAAGTACCATTAATAGTTTTTCAATGAAATGTTACTTACCTTGCAATCCATAAAATGCAAAATATCAAAGAATAAAATATTGTTAAACAATATCGGTGTCATAGATCTTCGATATATTCGGTGTTCCTTGACACAGAGATGTTCGCATTCTACGTCGTCGAAATATCGTTCATAGGAATTTCACACCACCAATATCGTTTCAATTTCAAAATGCAACTTACGTTGGTTGTGAAGAGTCCACAGAGCATTTCAATCATTTGATAATGCCAAGTTTCACTAATACCAAATATTGCGCTGTTTTGCTGCTTGTTTAGTACATCATAAACTAATGTCTGTCTGACTTACTGAAGCACGGTATAAGTAATACACTGTACAAGCATTTCGCATGTATTGCATACTTGTGTACATGCGGTTGCCATCATTATCGTGCCGAAGCATGCTCAAATTAGGGTGTACAATCGGTAACAGTTTTTAACAGTGTTGGTAGAGCAAAACAGTAAGATAAATACACTTAAAATCCATTCTTTACACAGAAACGCAATTCGTTATCTTCGAAATCGTTAATCAGGCACATTTCAATGACAACCCAGCATACAACAATTCTCTTCATTATCAATAAGGCAAAGCAATAAATGCGAAGTAGACTCACTTTCGCAATACCATCATTATCGATTCAGTGTGAACAAAACTCAGATATAGTGTCAACATACATCGCCAAATCATTCTACGGCAGAATTCGTTTATATCATTATTTCGCTTATACCGATCATTTCGGCCGGCTCCTCAAGTATCGACATGAATGAATTTCACTGTACATTATTTCAAGGCTCAAATATAGAGTGCCCTGCATTACATAGCATTTTAAACGGAAAAAGAGCGAAATACAAATCAGCGCAAGCATAGGATTGCACAAAGGAAGATTTAATTTTAATGTCGATCTAATCATGCAATATTGTGCAATACAATCATATTGAATATTTCGCCAAAAGGATTTAAAAGTGTGGAGATTTAGCACAAAAACAGCGACAATACATTCTCTAGGAATTACAGTTCTATATTTTTTTTTATACGCAACAGGTCGCGAATCATTATGAATTGTTATTACTTTGTAATTAGTCACTGCAGTACGAGTAAGTTCCATCATTTCTTACTCAAAATTCTAAAATTAACTGAAGTGCATGAATTCAGGTTATATAATTCAATCAGCCCTTATGATACTTCATGTTGTTTACTTTTAGCCTATTAAAGAGTTAAATAGTACTCCAATGATGAATATTTGTGCCTGTTAAAAAGAGGGCGAAACTGCGAAACTCTTCACTGAAGGGTTACTACCAAAATGTGATTATAATTTAGTTCCCTTTTGCCATTACTATTATAGAAGATTGTATTCTTACCACTACCATACACGCGCAAAAAATGTAAGCCAATATTTTCCCTTGTTTGCTACATGAGAACGCTGGACATTGCATAGGAACGTGTTCGTTGCGGGACCAGTACCCAATATTCAGGTAATTAATTTGAAAAGTACCTGGATAAGTCAAATATAAGGGAACAACCATTTGCTCTTCAAATAACGGAGTTGACGTCGTTTACCATGGGTTTCTAAACAAAATCGCTCTAGAAGTAGGCGCTGCTACGGTAGTCATCATTGCAGATTAGACTGCTGGGAAGACGATGTTTAAGGGAGAGAGAGACGTCCATGGGCATATGAATCTTCATCTTTACCCGCGTGTCTCTCTGCTGGCAGTTGGAGAGTTTTCGCACCGTGTGAATCGCCTGAAATACTGTTATAGCGTGAGATGCCGGTTCGGAGACGGAAAGGGAAAAGTCGGTTAATAGCAAAACCAATAGCGATAGGCAGAGAGACTACAGAGCGATAGTTCTGGCATAAATCGCGAGTGAGACAGAGAGAGAGAGTGAGTAAGAGCGAGCGCGAACGAGACATACAACAGAGGGACGGCAATAGGACAGAATACCGTGATACAACGTGGATCCGGAAGAGCCGCGAGATTCAAATAATGATCACGCGGGTCGCGCTCCAACAAATACATTCACTATTTATAACATGATGCGTACCTTACTGCAAGACGGAAATAACTAAAAACGCGCCCTATAAATACTTAAAACGCGCCCTATGTTGGATATTTTCAGTATGTTAAGGTGCAACATAGGGCGCGTTTGAAGACTACGAAAACATAGGGCGCATTTTTAACAATTATAGGGCGCGTTTTAATTGTTGTCCCTGCAAGACATTCGCATGAAGCGATTTTTGTCTAAAAACTTGGCTCAAGCCACCCATCTATCTGCGGGCTTCTGATTGGAAAGCCCGACACAATAAACCGTGAATAAAGGATAACGCAATGAGAATTTCGAAAAGCTCTCGCACATCACCTGTCTCACTGTTAGTCTATCAAGCAGTACTTTTTAATATTTGTTATTCATCTCAAATAAATCCCCTATCTATGTATGTCAAGCTGATCCCTTACAGTTAGCAATGACCCGACTATAATTATGGCCACCATTACATTTTTCAAAATACCAACCTTTTTCTTCCCGTAGCGCTTGCATGATTTCTTGATCGCTTTCATCGGCGGAATTATCAGTCGAGGTCCAAAGCTAAGTGAGAACATACATGAGCCATTAAAAGATCTTAGGTTTAATAATTTTCATATGGAAAATAAAACAACGCGGCGCTGAAATCTGCTCAATAACTATGCTAGCATGGTCCTAAAAACTGCGCTAGCATGGTCCTAAAAACTGTGCGTATTTTCAATTTCAGTATTGCGTAATTAACGTGTTACGTGCGTCTTAGAGTTGCACTGGTGGAATAATTCTGACTAGCTTTGCATGCATTACGACAAGAACATACAATATACTCTCTGAAAATATTTGTAATTCTTTGTCAAATCTGTCACTTATTCTACCGACGCAACTCAGGGGTTAACTGCCAGATATGATTTATTAAATCACGAGCACTAACGTGGTTATTCTAACAGAAGCGCTAAAAAATCAAAGCCAGTTCAATCAAAGCTTTATAAAACTTTTAGCTCATTGAAAGAATATTCTCTGCTTAACGGCTAGCAATCGCTATTTCAGTTCTCAATAGCCTCCCGTATTACAGGATCTTAAATGATAATTGGTCATTTTCCATTCTAATTCTTCAAAACCAGCGCCCCTAATCGAATGCAGACATGACGAAACTGAATGTTAAGGTGACAAATTCGAATGGAAAAGCCTGTATGAACCGAAAAATAAGATGAAAAGCGTACAATTCCACAGCCTTCTTCAACAGCGACGATAGGTCCGATTTCGTCGCTAAAGTGGGACACATTCGCATTGTTCGCGTGGCCTGAAAAGTTAAAAGTTATGAGTGAGGTAAAATAAGAATTATATATTAATAAAACTCTAAACAATCAAAAATGCATAATTGCAATCAATATAATGTGTCTTCGCACTCAACAATAAAAACTGAATTGGAGTTCTGTAAAAGTTAAATTTCAATCACGTGATCGACGCCAATTCGAGCGGCGAGCAGCATGAAGAGCGTCGATCCTTCATCGTTGGCTGCTGCCACTTCTTCCACTTTCTCCTTCTCCACCTTCTTCGCCTCCTCGTCCTCGCCGGCGTTCTCTTCCACCTTTTTTCCTTTTTCTTCCTTTTCCCCGCTCGACGCCCTACTTAATGAAAGATTTCGCAATTTCGTCAATGACAGGAGAACAAGTTTTAAGTCTCGCAACGAAAAATTTCACTTGTGAAATTCAATTTGCGCTGTCGCCAAAGTAGAAAAAAGGAACCGATTGCGACGGATAAATTAGCAGCAGTAGCTATGCCGTTCATTTGATGGAGCATTGAAAGTGCAAATTCTGCATTTAAAAGCATCGATGCCGTTAATCTACAGTACACCAAATCGCTGGTGTAATTATGAAGCACGACTTACGGAAGGGAGACGATTTTCGGTGGCAAGGGAGGAAAAGGACAGATAGCTGGCGATGCGCCAAAAACATGGCGACAAAGGAAGCACTTGTTTGGCGGCAGTCCTTCATCCGCCGTTGGCACATTGTCTTCCTTCGCCGGCGTTATTCCCAAATTCGAGTCGATCAACGGGCCAAGAGTCGTCTGCTCTTTTGGCCACGTCTCCGTCGTTGGTTCGACTTTTTCGTACTTTTCGCTCAATGGCTGCAAAATATGCAACATATTACTCGTTTGAGTACTTTTTACATTGCCTGACGAACAGGTTTAATTGCAGGGGAATTCGATGATATAATTTGTGCAAACAAATTCGCGTGCAAAGTGTATAACTATTGCATTGCGTTCAAATCCAATACAATGATGACGAAACTGAATGCTAAGATGACGAATAATGAAGTGAAAATAACAAATAACGACAAAAGATTCCATAAAACAGACATTAAAACGATTGACTCCTTTCCTTTGGCAACTGATCGACACAACAAAATCACTTACTGAACTTAATCCCATAGGTATAACAGAGGCATCGGTCTCTTGATGTGTCGGTTCAGCAAGCTCCTTTTCGAGTCGAATGGGTTCCTCCTGATTAAAGCTCCGGGCCTTGCAGAAGTCGATGAGGACCGCCGCACCGCCCTCGCGGTAGTCGTTGGGTCGGTTGGCACGGCCCTTTTCCTCGACTGGCATTGCAAAGTTCAGCTGGAAAAGTTATAAATATTCTCCACTTTTTTCAATGGAACGCTGGCTGGATTCCGTTATTGATTTTTTTCTACAGAACTCGTGGGGAAATAGTTAGAAGTTTGTCAAGGGCTATTCCATAAAAACATATGTAAATTAAAAAACTCCACTGTGACGCGAACCTTTGTTTAACGGTTATCTAGCAAACGGTATATGGAAATCCCCCTCCCCCATGCAAAGTCTTTTTCGCCAGCAATCAATAAACTAACCTTTCACACTATGGAATCACAGTGATCAACTAAGATTCATATTATATATTTTGGTTTTCTGTTTACCAGGCGTTTTTCTTTCAACCGCTCTCTTGTATAACTGAATTGTTAGAACATTAGTCACTAAATATGCCCGCCCCACTGAGCTCCAACACCATTGAAACCAATTCCCCAAAGCCTAAAGGAAAATTGAAAAGACAATATAACCTTTCCATAAAGCCGATTGGCAAAATCGCAGTCAAAATGTCCATTCAGCTCGATGTGCGACAAGGCGAGAAGTGTGCGAAGTTGTTGACACCCACGCAGCTGATAGAAGGCGCAGGGCTCCGTGCTCGCGTCCCCCGTCGCCATCAGCGTCTGTTCCAGGTTGCCCCCGTTGAGAGCAAATAAGGCGGTCATATCAAAGCACAGCTCCAACTCTTCTGAGCCTTTCGCCTTTTTCCACATCGGTGGTAGAAGACTGAAAAAGATATGAACTTGAAGAGTACATTTATTATGTAGTTATACGAGGGACGAGTGAAAAGTGAGCAGGCAGTAGTTTATTTGGAGACTACAAAGGGTCAATATGACTGGGTCAAATAAGCGCGAAGGGATCACGTAGGAGCCTTATACTAGTATGTAACCGCGACCGTTGCTGTTGTCATAAAGAAAGTATGACATATATATCGCGAGCTGAAGCTGCAACAAAATCAATCACTAAGTATCGTCAGATTAGTCATTTCATGCGATCTGCTTCTCACTCTCTATGCTCGTTCTCACAGTGACTGGTCGTTCCTCTCCCTGCTCTCACTCTTTTTCCTCCTGTCGCGGGGTCGGCTTAACAATCACAGCTGATGATTTATGGAAGAAGAGCACAACAAGTACTGGTAGATGGCCTAACAATTATAAATTAAGTCACATCTATTGGGAAACGCAACTGAGACTCTATTACGATCGCTAACTGTCCACAAAACTGAGTATCCGCGAAGCTTCTAGAACAAGCAGGGAGTTAATCACATAACGTCATGTATGATACGGCGCGCAAACCGAAACACAAACTATATTAATGGTAGAAATAACAGGTGGTATATAACTTTGGTGATTCACCTGCCTGACAAAGTAACACTGTACAATTTAAAATACTGGATAGTCACTCAATGCCAATGCAAGGTCACTCAATTATTTCTAATCTTATAGTAATTTCTGGTAAGAGAGATCGAAGCTCTCAATAACATAATTGGAAAAAGCGCAAAAGGAATATGCCGAAAGCCGGGATTGAACCGGCGACATTTAGATCTTCAGTCTAACGCTCTCCCAACTGAGCTATTTCGGCTACACATACTGCCCGATCGACGCTTAACTCCTTTCGAAACTAGTTCATAGATGGATGGACACTATACTCGTGCCAACTTAATGAAATCAACACTCCGATTAAATTTTATGTATTGAACTTTCCGAAACTTAAAACACTCTTTGGACTCTGAGCTTTTTACGGTCCCAGAACTGAAGCTGTAAGTTCAGAGCATTTGCTACAAAATGCATCAGTGACTTCAGTAACGCTAACATAAAAAAACTGAAATCGCAAAACAATTTATTGAACATTGAAGTCCAATACGTGATACATACATAGTGCGGAGCTCGTTCGGTTAGGACGAGTTTAGTGTCCATCCGTTAGTGCATGTAGCCGAAATAGCTCAGTTGGGAGAGCGTTAGACTGAAGATCTAAATGTCGCCGGTTCAATCCCGGCTTTCGGCATTGTTCTTTTGCGCTTTTCTCATTACTTGATTAATGCTTTTAATGCCATATTGAACTAGTATCAGAAGGAGTTTAGCGTCAATCTGGTAATATATGTAGCCGAAATAGCTCAGTTGGGAGAGCGTTAGACTGAAGATCTAAATGTCGCCGGTTCAATCCCGGCTTTCGGCATTATTCTTTTGTCCTTTTCCAATTTACATCATTAAAGTTTCCGATCTCTCTGACCAGAAATTACTATAAGAATAGAAATAATTGGGTGACCTGGCTGATCGTCCAGTATTTTTTAAGTGAAAGTGTGAGCCTGCAGTAAAATTATAACCACATGAAGCAAAGGTTAAATTATAACAGTTAAAACATCGTTTAAACACAAAAAATACTCATCCTGATCATTCATATCCTATTTTCGAAAGTTTGTAGATTATTTGAGATTGCTAACAATCTCTAAAAACGCTGTCAATTTAGATTGAAAGAATAATAGTTGCGCTTTTAAAGCATCCGTCCATTTTTTTACAGAGATCTTTGTAATATCAAAAGAAATATGCACAATATACCCTTGAACGAAATAAACCCCCGCTTGATCAATCTGGAAACGATGCCATATAAACAATTTTCAAATATTAATTTAATAGAGAACAAAATGCTAAATTGACACAGTCCATGCTTCATACCACATAGAGCACTGACTCACGAAAGGAAATTTCTAGAGGGTCCTCAAAATCTTCAGAATAATTTCGCGTCACGCAAGTTACGCTAACAATTGTTACAATACTAGAAGGTTCCTCACATATCAGCATTTACCACAGTTGAACAGTGATATGGAGTTTCTCCTTTTCATTATAATTTTATCTCATTTCTCCTGCTTCATTGATATCCACCTAGCAGTGCATTTTGCTGATCTCCACTAATCGCCTATCAACATTCGATATGCTGAATCCCGACATTCATAAAATGTTAAAATGATCTACAGCTAAGAAAGAAGGCAAATCTAACCGCCGTCCGAACCAAAGTCGATCGCTCATTTCGGTCATCTTCTGGCTGGTCACTATGCAACCATCAACGATAGTGGCAAAGGCGACCAGATGGTTGTTGAACGTCACATTCATCTTATCTGGCTCGTCGCCGCACGATACGAATGCCACCATGCCCATCTTGATCAGGATATTAATCATCCGTGATCGACTATAGTAGTTCCTGGAAAGACAGCGCGGTTGATAAATTTCTCATATTACAAGGGCTTATATCATAGTTCATCAAATTTGCGTTCAATTTCGTCAACAATACATTAAATTAAATGTCTAGTTTAACAAAACTGAATGAAAGGTGACGAATCACGATGAAACTGTGTGTGTATTACAGCAGAACTCATATACAAAAAACATTTATTCATTTGCTATGCCTTGTGCTATGCTGTAACACGTAAGGAAATCTAGATATAAAACAGTATTCAGCGTGTGGTATAGAAAATTAAAATATGATATCGGTACGGTATGTGTTTTGTTATACACAAATTGAAATAATTGTTGTATTGTCCCACTATATTCATAAATACGATAGCCAAAGACTCCTTTAACTATTACAGCATCATTGGAAATACCCTAGCTCGGACAATGCGCCGTGATTAGGTAAGAAACGGGCTTAATATGGCCAAAAATTGCTATGGATGACCGAACGGACAAGTCGTATAACTTACGGATTGTCAAGCTCGGCAGGCAAAATGATTATGACGCGATGACCGTGGGAAATGAAGAAAGAAATCGTCTTTACGAGCGGTTGAATGGACACAAGAGAATTCGTAGTAACTGAGTCGCGTGCGGTCAGAAAGCTGAAAAGAGTGACATTATCACTGCAGAATTTCGCATTAAATTACATTATTCAAACTACCCTCCAACGCCGCATTTTCTTTCTGTATCCTATTGTATTCTAAATTTTCCCATAGGATTTAGAAGGTCAGCGCCGCGTGCATATTTAGCTACCAACTTCCTAACAATCCGTTAATGGAAGAGAACGGTCGGAACACAACCGCTCAGCGGTCGCACATAGAACCAAGTAATCGATCAAATGAATCTTATTCGATCATTGATTGCACGGTGTGACACATCCCAAATGAATTGCAAAGTTAAATAATAACTAAGACAGAATAATATACTTAACCATACATTACTTGAACAACACTATGTGTTTTCAACTGTATTATTAGTCGCATCATACTTCACTATCATACCATGCAATCCCAATGATCGACTAAGATTCATTTGATCAGTCGCTAAGTTTATTCTTAGCCTACCTAGCGGCTATGGTCCGACCACTCTCTTACATAAGCGAATAATCAAAACGTTGGTTGCTAAATAAGCAAACCCCTTTGAGCCCCCAATAACATCGATACTAACCCTATTAACCTACAGGAGAATTGGAAATAAAATTCCCAAGCTAGTATGAAAGCTTGCCATTGGCGCCGTACCTTGCAGAGACATCCAGTCCGTCAACGATTATAGGTCGACGCAGCTCACACGGGAATCTTCGGCGGTATTTGATGTAATCGAGTCGCGAGGGATCATACCCCTGCACGATATGAGACATGTCTGTTGCAGACAATATCTCAGTCGGCTAAAAAGCGCTTCGAAACAGTCAAAAGCCGTCATGCAAATTGCCATGCAAAAAACTGGGCCATAAAGCGCAATGAGGCAAGCAGAAAAGAAAAAAATTATGAATACGGCATCAAAATTATAACGGTTATCCCATAATTAAGGCATTAGACAAATCATAAGTATATGATAAGGTGTTCGCTAAGCACTTTGTCATATAAGATTGAAGAAAGCAAAATCAGGTTTGGTTAGAGACAAAAACTAGAAAGTCGTAAGTTTCGTCGGAATTGAAGGTAAATGATTCTCCTTCTCGTTTATCTCTCTTGCGTTTTTTGACTTTTGCCATAATATCTTAGTTACGTAACATCCGCTTAGATAAACTAGGTTATTCTATATGTTAAAATTTTGATAAAGGGGATTGGATTACGCTTTTTAATTACGCTGCTAAAATCACTATCCTAGCGCCATTTTCGATTTAATACAACAAGACACCTGATAGACTCTGAACTGATAAGAAATCCACTTTGTTAAAACAATTAATTCAGTCGAATTAAGCAAAAATAGACTAATCAAACCTCGCAGAAGTCGTAGATCGGCTGAACGATTTTAGCATCCTCTAGCGCCATACTCAGCCGTCCTCTTGCAAATCGGCGGTGCTTTCTTGTGTCCCTCTGTTACTGATTTCTCGCAACTTGCTCGATTCTTGTTTGAATACAAGGAAAGCCGTCGTCAGACTCGTAAACCGATAATCCAGAGCGCCATGCATAAAGCAACGAGTCATCCGATTCGCGCGCTCCACCACTCCTACTTAACTCAGAATGGTTTAACCCAAAATTTGAAATGATTTATGTAGTTCAACGAGTAATTTGCCATATACGCTTATAGATCCTAATTAAAAGCTTGAACTAGCTACCTCACTGCCGAATGGCGCGCTCGTTAAAAAGGATAAAAAATAGTAGAGGACTACTCGCGGTCAAATCGAAAATTCATTCAACCAAACGGTGCGCCAGTCTCTGAAATCCTATTACCGGTGTTCAGGGCGCGAATTCGATCAGCTTTTGTTTTGCTGATATCATTAACGATTGTGTCGCGCGTTTTGAAATTTACCTAAACTCTTTGTGTGGGGGGAGCTCGAAGTAGTCAACATCATACCATCTATCACCTAAATCTTAGTCCTATGCCTAAAAACTAGGCTTCGAACAAACTCATTGTTATAGGATCAGCGCCGCCCCTTATACCCAAAATGAAATTTTGATACTGAGTATCGTATTGTACAGCTTTATTAGAAATGCAATCTGCTGCTAAATTTCAATATGACCTTGTAAGGAGTTACAAAGTGCTAGCATAACATAACAGAGGGTCAAAAGCTGCTACCTCGAAAGAGTAAAGAGGAACGAGGCTGAGTTACCGCGCTTAACTAATCTATCAATCATTAGAGTAATATGGTAGCAATCCGCCAAAATTCAAAACATCAAATACTTTTGTGCCGTTCTGCAGAAATAGTTAAAACGGCTTCTCCTGTTAGCAATCAAATGAGTTTGATCGCTAGAACAGAATCGACGAAATCACGGTCTTTTTGGCGCACTTTTCGGTAAGCCAAACTGAACCTACAAACTTTATAGACTCAGTAATGCATTTTAACTTTTATAAATCGTTGATAACCGAAGAATTTGTCTCTGAAACTGGCCATGATTCTTCACCTACATTGCACTGCTCATTAATCGCAAATCGGCAGAATATGATCGCTGAAATGCTTCTTCAAAAGGAAAAAGACTGAAGCGAGAGTATATTACGCGATTGACTGGCTCTCATCTATTAATTCTTGAATGAATGGCAAAATAAGGTACTCTGCTTATACAGTTTGAGACGAGCTATTTAACAATTCCATACTTATGAAGAATGAGTTGATTAGATGATTAACCTTAAATGTTCCGTGGTGGAGTTGCGCCTAACTTTCGGTCGCCCTACATATGCGCTGATAATATGCCTCAATGTGACGCGCCTGTGAATGTACGTCCGGATGGCCGAGTGGTCTAAGGCGCCAGACTCAAGCGTAACAGCTTCGCGCGTGAATAGTGCGGTGAGCATTCTGGTATGGGTAACCATGCGCGAGTTCGAATCTCGCTTCGGACAAAAGTTTTGCTCTTTCGATTTTGACTAGTAATTACACTATTCTTGCGTATGAAACCTGCTGTGACCACTGCGTACAAATATAAACAATTTACTTACACAATTATGCAACATTTTCCAAATTCTTTTACGACAAAGAAGCATTACGGTGACGACGATGAGCATTATGTGCGATTGAATATAGTGCTGATTTGGAAGAAGAGTAATTATTACTTACTTGCACTTTAAATAATGAGGGACATGAAAAAATCGTGATCCTTTAATTAGAGCTGCAGGGCGCAGTGCATGTGTTTTTAACCGACACTGTTGTAGAACTGAACTGAAACTAAACACCTAATTGTGAAATAAAATTATCAAGTGGAGTGAGGCGGCGCACATTCATTACAAAAATTGTACATTTATTGCGGGTTCTAAATAACACAATTGATTTAGACTAAAAAGAAATGAGAACAGAAAAGTATAAATACAGACATTTAAGTAAAGTTTATCGTAATAATTTTCTCTACACCGTGACGTTTGAAGCAGTTTTCGTGTATGAAACTGAATTCGCAATACTGCGGGAATATCGGGTTAACTTCTTTTGAGAATAGATAATAGCCAGCGTGATATATCTTCTGAAGAAGGAGACCAGTTTCTGTTGGACTACCGTGCATTTCGATGAATAGCTGGCAAGCGACTGGGTTGCTTTTATCGATAAGGAGTGATGGAAGCGTTTGGAACTCACCGCCTGCAATTTAATGGTTCAAGTTAACGTTTGCGGATCGCTGGAGGTCAGAGAAACTGGCCTAGACAATGAATGGAGGTGTGCGAATGCAACAGATGATATAAGGGATAAATCGCTTGTCGCTCTATTGTGCTGAATTATACCGAATTTTTCTGGATATCGAATCTCCCCAGTAGCTTTCTATGTAATAAAGAGACTAGAAATCTGTTAGCAATATTCAACTCCTGTGAGAAAGAGTGAATATTTCGTCAAAAGTGATTGAAGCATCTAAATTTCTGCCTCTACCAGTAAAAACGTTGTTTCCAGAGCGCAAAGGGAAGAAAACATGGGTCTCTATGCAATTATGATTAAAAACCGTCGGGACTCTCATCCGAAATCCAGTTATCGTTGTTTCAAGTCTAACCCAATGAGTTATCAAATTTTTGGTTCACTTACCCTCAATATCGATCTTAAAGAAGTCAATCAATTTATGTTTATGTAGTTTCATTACGTCTTGTACAGTATACATTTTCTTTGCTTCGTTAGTTTCTCCACCGATTTGATAGGCGAGAAAAATGAATCTCTCCGACTTCTTTTCAACCAGGGCTCTGCCCAGTTTTTCATCGGGATCGAAAGAGTACATCCTGCATTGTTGTCTTGTGATCTAAATATTATAGTAAGTGTTTGATAAATCGGTCCTGTTTCAGTGATGCATTAATTATATCATTAATACTGAAAATGTTATTATGCAATTATCATGTCATTTTAGTTTCAATTAGTGATATGAAATCCTAATTTGAGTTAGTTTCTGATAACATACTAAGATTAATTGTATTAATAAACTGACGATGATCCATGGTTGTCCAATCATAAACCCTTGTATATAAAAGGACACGATATCATCGACTAACTATCAAATGATACTGATATGATAAATAATAATTTTATTAATATGCTTCAATAATTCTATTTCATTCAAGATTATGCTGCATAACTCGAGTTTAAGTTTTTATGCGTCAGAAGAGGTTTTATACGATTAGATTATTCTTTCATTCGTCCGTGCATCCTACCCTATCGGTCGTCGAACGAGCTCAGAGTATAAAATCATACGCGTAAAGAACAATATTATGGTCCTTTAAGGTTGTCCTATTGATTCACTATAACAATATTCGCTGAATAATGAGACACTCTTAGAAGCCGAATATTTTGAAAAGGTGTCTTTGCATTCAAAATCCTGTTAACATTTCTGTGCGAGTCCATTTTTGCATTTTTGTTCAAGAGTAAATGACAGTACTACTAAGTGAGAGCTTGACAATTTTGGCTGATTATCTATGCATGAAAGAGTTCTCGCTCTCACTTCGTCAATTTGAACCTCGAAGCTGATATCCATTCCAACGCCAAGAGAATAAACAACACAGTTGTCAGGAAGAGCGAACGGATTGCACGTCCACTTGCCACCATCCCCTGAACTGCCGACGCGTTTCAGCTTTGGACACGCGACCTCGGGCACAATTGCTGCATAAAAGCCAGCAAAATCTGTGCCTTTAGTGTCCGCTATGTACTTTGCCAGAGTTAGCTGCCTGCAACCAAAGGAAAATCGTAATACTGATTAAAAATCATGTCTCTGTTTCATTAAAGCTCAGCAAGTGAAGTCTGAGAAAAGTTAGCCGCGTATCATTGTTTCAATATGAGCATACTGCCATTGCTTTCAATAAATAAAAGACGTCGTATGGATTGCTCTTGTAGTTTTCAAAGCAAATTCATTGATACAAAATTGAATACTTGTCTTAAAAATGAATTTATTTACGCTAACTGTTATCTGACTGAACTCACTATGAATAAGCAGACAGTACGCACGTAATTCAAAACCATTTAGCTAATATACGATAAGTATTCGTTCGAGTTTCATGTCTTCCCTACTTCGTGTCACATGCTTAATACACGCGTTCATAAGCGTTCATACAATAGAGCTTTCTATAATCGAACTGTATCTTGAAATACTTTTGACCACCTTCTTCTGTGCTTCACTCGATAATATTGTCAGCTAATTACCTCGTGATAGTTGCTTCATCAAGCGTAAATCCATTGTTGGAATGAGTATTTTCGTGTTGCAGATTTCGAAGATACACTGTCCAACCATAAATGACAACGCATGTCACTGTAGCTAGGAGAAAGGTATGATTCCTACGTTCTGCAAAAAGAATTGATAAACTGTTATCAGGTTGTTCAAAAGTCGTTTTAAAAGTGATCTATCTCGAAAAAGAAAGGAAAAGTCACCACAAACACAAGGAAGGAAGCAATTAAGCAGCTTGGCTTCCAAGTCATGTCCCACCCACCTTATTAGCCAGCGACTATTGGCTCTTTGCTCGGATGAAAGTATTCCTCCGATCTCCTCCCTGCTATTCGATTTCTGAGCCTGATCGGGCGTTCAATAGCTGGAATTGAGGTCTCTTGGAAGCATTCTTCGCAAGTAGCATCGAACGACTTCCATATCGGTGGAATATATGTGCATGAATTAAAGGCGAAGATTTAAAATACCGTAAATCCTCTAATAGACGCCCACCCTCTAATAGACGCCCCCCCTCTAATAGACGCCCCCCTCAAGCCTTAATTGAAAAAATAGACGCCCACCCTCTAATAAACGCCCACCCCCCAATAATCGCCCTACTTCAGAGTGATTAAAACATTAAATGTTTGTGAATTGTTGGTCAATAGTGCATTACCAAGTCAAATACGACCAGATAACGCTCAATTTTGGAATTTATGAGTGATGTTATAAGTTGAAGTGACGATTGAAACAAAGAAATACCCTTCTCTCCAACGAGTGTTACATTCAAACATCGATTGAAATAATAGTCGCCCACCCTCTAATAGACGCCCCCCTCACGCCATGATTGAAAAAATAGACGCCCAGGGCGTCTATTAGAGGATTTACGGTATAATAACTTTACATTTCCGTGATATCTCATTTTAAAATGAAGCTGTGAAAGTTTGCTAAGAAAAATTACGGACAACCTAATATAAAGCTTCTATGTGCGAGTTCTGTCTTTTTTATAGTTCAATGGTCGCTGGATAGCACATATTGAAGGTTCGATGGCAAAAGAACGAATCGATATTTGTTTTTCAGCATCGCATGCAATACTCGCTTGATTTATATTAGTTTAAGCCAGATTTTTACGTTTGAAAGAAGAAAATTGTGAACACTTGACCATGAGATGGCGATATGTGTGCCGCAAGCCAAAAATTCTCTGACACACGGGTTTTGATTGTCTTCTAAGATTCTCTTATATGTTGTAGCATAGTATAGGACACGGGAAATGACGAAATTACTGTAATCGAAAAATTCGCAACTCACCCGTAAAGCGACAGTGCTTTCGAATCATCATCTTCCGTAATCTGCAAATATGAAACGATTAGCACATCCTTGTCACTATTATATTGAATTGAAGTGTACACTGTAACAGAATGCAGCGCAGAACCGGCGTGGACAAATATGGTCGCACGCGCTAAAGCAGCGTGTGATCTTCCTATATTAGTTCACCTTGCGTCGCGATCCTATAGCATTCACAAATCGTTTTATTAATATTCCGTTTCATTTACACTTTCAGAATCAAAGGAGATATTTTTTAAGTTCAAACAATATGACAAACATCCTCATCGAACTGGATAGTGTCCCTTTAAAAAAGAAAATGGAATAGTCACCCCCGAAAAGGGAGAGTATGCAAAATCGGAGTTTGTCACTTTAACAAATATCCCTGTAAGACAGCTTGTCTTGCATTTTAGCAAGAAGAGCAAGCCCGTCCTGCTCGAACGCAAGAAGAAATCAATATAATGCACCATCAAGTGTAGTCTCCCAAAAAATCCTTTTCAAAATTAACCTAATCAAGCCTCATTTTGTCTCCTTCGTTCTAAAGTTCCAGGCAAGTTTGCCTGAATATCAGTGGAGCTCATGAACAAGAATACGCGCATTTGATTCAGGAATTGCGCCAAACTTCGACTGCTAATTTTAATCGCAACAGGCGTCTGCTGGCTAGTGATTTACAAGCGCATCACTCTGAGCTCGCGAACGGCCGCCTTGGATGGCCTAATGAGATTGATCGATTCGCAATTTCTCGAGAAATCAGGGCCGCTTCACCGGCCGTTGCTACGTTATGAACACGAGATGAGCCGAAAGATGTTCTTCTGCGTGGTGAAAGATAATTTAATATGAAATGTAAATTAGGAAGGAGACTAGTTTAGGTTTTTACGAGCACAACAACTGAACATAACATTTCTCCATATCAAGGAATATATATGAAAAAGCAGATTTGGTTCGTATGTCAAATGCCTGAGCACCATAATCGGACGAAATAAAAACGCATCCATCAAAACTCCTGTTTTTCAATATCGAAAAGATAAATGAAAACGGCTTGATCGGCGGCATAACGTATAACGTTAATTTTTTGTCAAAAATCAACTCTGTCTTGCATAAATATAACTGCATCTTCTCCTGCTGCTAAACTCATTGAAGAAAATATTACGGAACGAATAACTGGCACTATACGCTTTAACACCACTTCCATACTGATCCGTTTTTGAGCAACTGACTGTAAAGCACTAAGTTGCGAGACTAAATTTGAAAAAAGAGCATCAAACGGTGGAATCGAACTCATTAGTGAGTGCTAATTGCACTTTTTATTTCAGAAAAAAATAAGATGCGAGCATATGGAAAGAAGTGAAACTTATTCGCTATAATATTTACGTTTGTTCCTTGTTTCAGCTGCGCGTACTGACGCAACTCAGATTTTATGGTGTACTAAGGCCAATTTCATAAAACTGATGTAAATGTATAATGTAGAAATGTAATACTTTAACATTAATTTATGAAATTAGCCTCAAGGCTCTGCTTCATAAAACTGTCAAATATCGAAAGTCAGAAAACTGAGTTTCAGCACTGCTTACTTGTCGTTGCTATTTTTATCGTGTGGTAATGATACACAGGTTAACTGAACCTTATTTCTCAATTCTCAGAACGCCGTTATTTTTGTGAGACGCCTCTGGACAATCTTTCGAGGGCCGCAGGCGATTGTGTGTTTGCTAACCAGAGCTTGGGGAGGACAGACCTTTCGAATGTACAACTCTCCAGAAGGAATCACACTTCTGCACGCATCAAAGTTACTCTCAAACTCTGTCCAAATAAGACATAATGTTAAGACAAGTAAAGGAAAGTAAATTTGAGTGAGTTTGAGCATGGCACAGCCTTATTTTTTGCATCACTGTCCGAACTGCGTTTGAAATATGCTTGCCTCAACAGATTGCCTTGAGAGAAATTATCGGAGGCAAACCAAAAAGGCCGCCACGGGACGGCCTATGGAAAGCTTTTCAATTATTCGCGGTACTTTTAATGGGCTGAATTTGCGATGAATATTATCGATTTTTATTGTCTTGATCTTCTCACCCGAACGCACTTCAAGGAGAAGCGTCGTCTCTTTGCAGAGGATTTTTAATTAACGGTATAGCAGCACACAATGCAATGAATGACTCACCAAATTGCTATTGATTGTAAGCAGATAGTCAAACCACCTGCTATTAGCAGCTAAATCAATCTTTTAGTATAATAGCGTCACAGTAGAGAAATAACGAGTTGTGGTAGATGAAAAATGGCGTCGTTCGCCGTAGGCAACTCGGATGTGACTGGCTCTCATAAACGCGTCGAAGAAGATTGAACGCTTGTATGCAAATGGGGATCGCTCATATCACTCGTGGCCCTAGCGACTTGTCACGGCGGACGATGATGTGCACGGCAGCAACGGCGGTGTCCGACCGCGCGGATACATATATAATATACGACGGATGCTCCCAAAGTTTTTAGCTGCTCAGCAACCATCCACACCCAGACAACAATTCTTGTCTGTGCGAGTTGTGTAACCTACAATAATGCAAGCTTTCATTTATTTCATTGTTTGTTTCATTGATTTCCGTTTCATTGGTTTGCAAGTTTCATTGATTTTCTTTGCACGGCTGTTGAGAGCGAGGCACTTTTTTCAGTGCACCCTCATAATTTCTTCATCAGCTATAGGAAAGCCGTCTCACGTGAGGTCTTCCTGGACGCTATCCGTGCTAAAGAAACTCTTAATTTGGCGTTCCACGGTATCCTCTTCGAACATTTGCTTCCGAGTGAAAAATTTTGCCGATAAGCTGAGTGTCGGCGTTCAACATAAAGACGCCATGCGTGGCGTTTCGGACTATGATATTCTACGATTTCAAATGAGGGCTGAAATACGAATAGAGGCCTGAAAGTTTGATCAATGCATTAGGGCGATTACATGACAACTCGCGACACGACAATTCGCGATATGATATTTTTGCGACAATTCTCGATGTGACAATTCGCGACATTACGTAAAGTCAATGCGACAGTTCGCGACATACGTAATGTCGCGAATTGTCGTGTCGCGAGTTGTCCGTTTCCCCATTAGGGCAAGATACTTTGTCGTTGGCAACCACAAGCCATTGGTTCCGCGAATTCCAAAGGGGACGGCAGTTGTTTGAGGATGAGCCGCGAAGCAACCGCCTATCGTCGACAGTTACTTCCGAAAACGTTCGCCGCATAGAAGAGCTAATTAGAGAGCCTCGGAATATTATCGACATCGCATTATGTCAGATGAGACATCATCGCATAAGGTGTTTCACATCGGATGATCGAACTGCATCAGAGCCAGTCCTCTTTTCGATGACGGTAATTGTTTGTATCTCTTTCAGTTTATACTATTTGCGAACATTATCTTCGTTCAACATCGAGAAAGTGCAAATAAAAACAAACAAACAGAAACAAACAAAGTAAAGCAGAGGAATAAATACTGATTGAATGTCATACTGTTCGAGGTATGAGCATCTTTCTTAAAGTAACAGACGGTTATTATCGCATGCATCCGCAACCAAACCATCCGCTATGCTCTACGGTAAATCCAGCTTCGAGATGTTTGAGATTCAGAGATTGCGCAGATTCCTCGACAACAGCAACAAAGGAATTTCTTAAACGCTTTACGATACTCCTTGCTGTTAAAGTAGTAAATGTGAATGTTGCACGCGATACTAACGTTGATGCCACAGCCGACGTGGAGCTAGGTGTAGAAAATCATCCCAGAGGAAGAAACCAAAGTGATCACAGTGGAAATATCTAAAAACTGTACTGCTTTTTCAGTTTCACTTTAAATATCAAATATTCCTCTTCGAAGTCTGTTTTCGTTCACAATTTGCAAAACATCTGTATCATGCCAATTATATAACGAAAACCTTAACAATTTTATCACGTTAATGAACGATTCAAGACTTTGTTTGACAGTGAGCAAAACACAGAAATCTTCAAACGCGTGTGTACAATATATCGCATGCAACCGACAACGTGCGCGACAACAACGATATGTCAATATTTTTCAGTTGCATTCCACGCCAAGAGGGCAGAGGGAATCCTTTCTGGCCGAGTTCGTTTAGAAATACTTCAGCGATGGGCTTGCCGACCTGTCCCAAGGAAGCAATCATATCGCCTACAGGTCCCAAATCCGGAACCGTTGTTTGCACGTTGGTCACCTTCAAGTCGTTGATTGTTGCTTTCGCTGTTATAATGTTGTCGGCGCTCGCTATTTCTATGGATTTCACATCGAAATCGCCGTGCACATTGAATGACAAGATCGTTGTTTTGGCGAACGTCAATTCGGCGACAACATCGGCGATCAAATTTGCTTGACCCGGCATGAATTGCATCGCCGGATGAGTCGACGTTTTGATATGCAAGCTGCCTGAAATATATTGTTGTTGCATATATGGACGCTAGACGCGTAGCTGAAAAGAGGCGTAGCGGGCACTGCCTTCGTTCTTAGTATATTTGAATCAAAAGTAAATTTTTTAGGCTTCTTGTCCCCAAATGTCCCTTCTCAGTTTCAAAGTCGATATGATTCATTGCTACCCTTCTATATTAGTGACTACGATATTTTGCAAGTATTATGAAATAAACCCGTGGCACTCTTCCCATATTGAGTTCCACTACTACGAAAAACGTGACAGCCCAAAAACACCATGATCTGATTGAATAAAATGAGAAACGGTAAGGGATGGCACCATTGTCTCACAGCTTCGTGGTATATTTGGACCCAATTTCATAAACCTTATAATAATTGTGTAATTGAGTTTCAGTTTCTGTGTAATCGCCACAGCATTATCAGAAACAAGGTATATTGGTAATCAAGTGAAATTGAGACTTACTCTCTCAATTCTCACTAGTGAAAAGTTTTGTGAAACAAGTCCCTTACGGGCTCTGAAGCTGTGCAAACTCACCAGTTGTGTTCGGATACTTTGCTTCGAGTGCTGGAATCAATTTACCAATGCAAATTTCCTTTTTATCGCAGTTGGTACGAAGAAATTCGACTACTTTTCTACTTTTGTCAAGTTGAAACTGACTCAATCCGGCTTTGTGCGCTTGATACAAGAACGAGTTGAGGACGTAGTCAGACAAGAAAATTGCGGCCATTTTGGTGTCAGTCGGAGGCAGCTGTAGGGCGTTTGGTTGAAAAGGGGTGTCTGATTTGCCATTGATTGTTGTTTCACCTTTGAGGGGCAAGTCAAAGGAAAGGCCGTGAACGTTCGGGGCTTCAGTTAGTCCATAGTCGAGTCGAAAGCCGTCAAACAGTGGAACATCGGTGGCCATGTCGGACAGAAAACTATTTCCACGCTCCATCCCAAACTGCTCGATTTTTTTGCAGACCAGTTCTTGCACTTTATTCTTGAGATTTTTTTCGATCATACCGTGAAATAGATTGACGACCCAGCCGACAATTCCGGCGCCGTGAATTTTGAAGTTGAAATTACCAATATCTGCACGGCAGCCGACGTTCGAGATCTGCAAGGCAAAAAGATGCGCGGCGAACTATATTTTTCGTCAGCTACTGATCTTTAATCAGGCGCACTATGCGTAAAGTAATACATCGCAGTTTATGATAATTTTCCCAGAAGTAGTGGGAACTGGAAAGCTCTTCCAAGCAAAATATGGTAGCTCTTTACCAACAAAAATTATTGCAATAAGTAATGATCCGCTAACAATCATTTCCTTAAGTTATAAAGTTAAGTCATGTCGCAAAAATTTCCATCCTAGAGCTGTTCATAACACGAAGCTTGGCGCGAAAACGTCAGTTTCCAGTTACGGTACATGCCCTTAGTCAGCCCTTAACTGAGAAATTCATGAGCGTGTCATATCTTCAGGTTATTCAAAATTATTAGTAACTTAAAAAAATACTCTTATTCCACGGGTCCAATATGTCGCATTTCAAACCTGTGGTTTTCCCAGAGCGTTATTCATAAGTTGCGTTTGTATGCCAAGACCGAGATTGCTTATGCTAGCTTCGAACCAACCGCTAACGCTTATCCAGAAGAGGATCTTCTTTTTAACTTGGAAGTCGCCGCGAATCGCAGCGCTACCGCCATTTGATTGGAACGCCAAAGAACTTGGGCTAATTAGTCCATTAGTTAGCACTGGCATGGAAAACTGCGTCAGTTTTAGGTTGTGGACGCGGCTCTTCAAACCATGCTCGTCCGACTCGAAATCCGGAATAGCCATCGTTCGAACAAATGTTTCCAGGAATCTAGATCCGATCTAGAAGAAGGCAGATGTCATGGTAAGACGCTTTTGAAACATGGCAAGCTTATAATGCCGTGCCAATAGTCAAACGCGTAGCAGGCATAAACAGTAAAGTGAGTAGTGGGCCTCAATCGGCGCTGAAGTACAAGTCAGATGATTGAGGCGTGCACTTCTCCCTTTATAACCCTAGGGTGATGTTAAAAGATGTTTTTCCACCTGAAGCGAAGCTTTTTTGCACATATGCAGGTTAAAATATGAATTTATACCGAGAGAACGTGCTGCGAGCAAGTGCCCAGCGAATTTTATAATTGCAACAGTCGCTTGCTTTTGGCGCTTTTCGTATATATGATAACAGTTAGTCTTAACGGTTGGATAATATAAATTTGTGCAAATGTTTTGCATTCTAAGACATGTGAAGAGCTGGTTGAAACTAAGCATACATAAAACAAAACGTTTATTTGCGAGATCGCTGATTAATGTTTTATTCAGTAAACCCACCGACAAGTTGGAGATAATTGTCGAAATCCCCTACTAAAATTACAGTTATTTTTACCTGAGTTCCGTAGTCCAGGCCCTTTTTCGTCAATCTTAGCAGCGTTCCAGGACTCTTGCTGGCACTATTGAGAGCGCGGATATTTGACTGAAATTGGAAACGCAACGTCATTTGTACTTACTGCATTGTGATCAAATCTGACTGCCTACAGCCATCGTCACTCAAGTTGTAAGTTTTTAATGTTTTCATGTGGACAATATAAATATGTCTATTCTAGTGAAGTCAGCGATCTCCGCTGCGCTCCTAATGGTGTGAAATAGTGTTGGTCGAAGTATTCACCCTTACGTGAGTCTCGGGTACTCTCTAAATCGAGTTCATTGTTTTCACACCAAAAGAATAATTCATTGTTTTAATGAAGTAGTTCATTGAAAAAACAATGAAAAGATTCATTGAAAAATCAATAACGTCCGTTGAAGTGCAATGAACTACTTCATTAAAACAATGAATTATTCTTTTGGTGTGAAAACAATGAACTGTTCATTGAAAAACAATGAACTCGATTTAGAGAGTAGGTGAATGCGGTATTAATCGATTTTGTCATATAATTTGAATATATAATAGGTTCAGTCGTATAAAGGAATCGAGACAATCAGTTTTCTGGAATATTAGCGTTAACAGGCCTTTTTTTCGAGAGCTCAGAAGTTTAAAAGGCTCGTCTTGAAACATGCACGACGCTCTCTTCTTAAAACAGTCGCGTCTATTTTCGAAAAATTTCCCCTTTCACATCTCTTTTTCCATAAAGGATACAGTAGTGCATGAATGAATTCAATAAGAGAGAGAGAGAGATAGTTACTTTCGAGAAAACGCGGTTTCCTTTAGGCGGATAACTGTTTGACTCTCCTTTGAGATGAGATAACCAAAGATCATTCATTTAAGGAAGCTGGGATATGTACGTTCTGAAATTTTGTTGACGTTCATTTCTTTTCTTACTTTGATTGGTTCAGCCGTACGAGACAGCTCCTCTTGTTCATTGTTTCCAGCAGCCAAACTGTTTTCATTGACATGTGAAAGAAGGTTGGAAAGCTCGGCGAAATCTTCATCTGACAATGAGATGGGAGCGGAGCCGTCTTCATTTAGACTGACTCGCACCGAATTTTTGTCGTTCACATCATTGAACTCGTAGGTTGTCCCGTCGATGGAAACTTTGCGCATCGATGAAGCGCCTACGGAGGTCAAGAAAAGAGTGAAGAATAGGACGAGACGCATAGTAGATTTGTTGAACAGTGAATTAAGATGCTCAAAGGCACATTGCCGCGACTTTTATGTATTTGAATTAATCTTATCAGTAATAAACAACAGTGCACCTGTGCCTGACAGTGTTTGGCATTAACAGGAAGTATTTACTCTAAGAGAGTGATTGAATGGGTGGTGGGACGGTTGAAATAAAACTGATGCGCCAGCGCGAGGCTTATTTCGTCACTTCGCCGCGCTTGGCACTGTGTCAACAGATCGAGTTTGAGAAATCTCGCTAGGAAAATAGAAGTGTTATATGATAAGAAGAGTGGTGTGAATCAGTCGAAGCTCGGGGTTGGACAACCACCACGCACAGGTTGGCACCGGTTGACGTCTTGGGGTATTAGTTAGATATGTGAGAGGTACGCTCCCTCCGTCCCTCCGAACTCATGACCTCATTCCATCTAGTCATATATAACGTAGTAAAATGATAAAACTTATCCCTAAAATACTACTTTTAACTAAAGTACGCTATTTGAAATTGACCTAATTAATCGCTTAACTCGTCTCTAAATTGCTTCACGTTGACTTATGATGATTTCAGAAGTGCTTTGACTCGTGTTTATATGTGGTAATTGCAGCTGCATAGTGAATGGTCAAATGAGATTTATTTTCCAGTTCAAGGATTCATATAATGAATACGGTATCGCATGTCACTGACGATGAAGATGACCCATACTTGCAAACAGTGATGTAAATGTGGGGACGTTTGGAGCTTCATTTCCTTTCTTCATTTATTCTCCCACTTCAAGGCTGTATTTTACTAAAGCTCAGCGACTGAAACCTGAGAAAAGTTTCATATCTTTGACACGAGGTCGTATACGACTGAAATATGATGCTAAACAAATATATCTCACATTACGGTCTCTGAGCTAGAGTGAAATAGGGGGCGAGGGTTGTACAAAACAAGATAATAAAAGTTCCCTTAGGAAACTCTCCATACGCCCCAAATTAACATTTTCTAGCGTCGCTCCTGCCCACTAGGCACGTCCCATCACTTTTCGAAGTCTGTTACTTTCCATCGGTCGCTTCGCTAACCGGACACCCGCCAACCGCCGTCTAGAAGACTTTTCGCAAGGTCCGGGAGTATGAGCGGCTTCGGTAGGCACATGATCCGGGCAGTATAAGCTGTTGATCTTGACCACGTCCCAGAAGGACAGACGGCCTAAATTAGTTCGATATAAGGACTGAATCTGTTGAAAGTTCAAAACGCCGCTATACATATGCGTAATCTAAAATTTTGGGAATTCCTATACAAACGCTGAGCTGTCATAAGATAGATATAAGTAAAAATTGTTCTATTATTTTATTTTTTGACTAGTTTTAAAGAAAAGAAGCAAAATTTTCATTCATTACATCTTATTATTAGATGTGCGTTCTTCCAGAAGAATTAGAATTGAGTGAAAGAACTTTATATTATTCGGAATGATTTTAATTAAAAATTAGAGTTTATGTAATATTTAGAGCTAAGAATCTGACAAAATCCGATACCCATTTTAAGTCCTTTAGCAATGTCGCTGGTTTTGCTACCGTTGCACTGACTAGTCAATCGGTAGTGTGATTTCGGCGACTCGTTAGGCTCGAAGATCGTTACGCTGGTAGGATCGAACGGCCATCTCTGCGAATCGGGCGACTGTCGTATTTTGCGCGACCGAAACTCCGTCTCCTTATTTGAAAGCGACTCGGAGCTGAAATTCTTTGCTTCTTTAATACATTGCACATTTAAAACGTACTAAACAGTAAAAATAAAACAGATGACTTATCTCTTCGGTGGCTAAGTGTAAATAAAAAAATTCAGGTCTTTAAATACGTATTCGGGTCTGAGTATAAAAACAAAAAGTACACTACCAGTCGCCGCCTCTTCGCGCTAATAATATTAACCAACCTTTCGAAAGTCAAATACTGAGCTGCTTCGAGTCGGTCATTTTCGTGTTCCAAACCGAGAACACGACACAGTTCGTGGAGTACGATGCCCCTGGATAGGTCATCATTTGCTTGATTTAAAGATTTCGTGCTCATATACATCAGCGTTCGATTGAATTTATCGTCCATTTTTGATTCAACCATCACTGCAATGTACTAGAAATGCAGTCATGAAACAAAGACAGGACAGTGAATAAATCAGATGTTTCTGCAGGCTCAGTTCCAGTGCTATAAGTGGGGCTGCTATAAACAGGAACTCATGCTATTAGTGAAACTGCGCTGGCGTGGTTCATTTCTAATTTTCGAGTACGTCATTACTTGGAGGTGCTCAGGCTGCAAAAATATATTCATTGCGTACGGTTGAGAATATAGTTACTAGAAACTGTTTCTTCGGACAACCTTTACCTACCCTAACAACAAAATTTGAATTAAATATAACGTTTTACTATACATTAATAATGCATTAAGCGTCGCACACCGTCAAAAGTCAGTTACAACAGCTATGATTTCTCTTTATTTGCTGTAGCTTTCACTGCGATGCATTTGCGTTTACGGCGTTATCGTACCAACACGCAATGATAATTTTTATATTCGGGCACGTTTTTATGACAAAATATCCTAAAAATGCGCGATTGCCGTAAAAAACAACCCTTAAAAACTGCCCTCCATACACAACACAGAGAGGATTGTAACTCATGCAGTATTACTTGGACTGCTACAATTATCATTCTACGAGGCGCATCTAAAAGTAATGAATTTATAAACTAACTTACAATTAACGCGACTGCTTGGACGGAAGAGAATGTAGGAGACTTCCCAGCGCTTCCAATGATACCAGGGTACATATTC
>NIUQ01000185.1:0-66014 GCA_002796945.1 Plectus sambesii | reverse complement strand
GCTGAATTAGAGAGCAGCTTGACGGGCGAACGAATGCTCCAACTTATCGAAGGCGACAGACGCATTGAAGTAGAGGTATGACGAGTCCCTTCTTCAGGGCTAAGGCTGAGAATGACCCTCTACGTTCTGGGACCAGTTTCGTAAAAACTAATGTAGAAATGTAGAAATGTTAATACAGGGTGGCCCACGAAGGGGTCCCGATTTCTTTTTTTTATAAAATGCGTAATTTCTAATGAAATTTTATGAAACTTTGCCAGTAAAAATTTATATATGTATCTACATTGTGTCTAAGTTTCGTAAAATTACATTAGAAATTACGCATTTTATAAAAAAATTAATCGGGACGCCTTCGTGGGCCACCCTGTACATTTCCACTACGCCATCACAAATTCTGCTTTATCATCAGTCGAAAAAGCTCATAGGAGTCATTTATAATTGTTATGGTGTGAAATAAAAACCTCTCTCAATCAGGTTCACCTGCCCAAATTCAAGCTGGAGATGAGCTTCGGGCTAGGTGAGACACTCTCGTCCATGGGCATGTCGGATCTGTTCGATTGCAACAAAGCGGACCTCTCGAACATCACTGGAGACAAGAGCCTGCACGTCTCGGCCGTCATTCACAAGGCGTTTATAGAGGTAGAGCTTAGTTTTTTGCATTAGCTTGCGTCTCACAACGAAATCTGATTCGCAGGTGAACGAGGAAGGAAGCGAAGCTGCCGCTGCAACGGCGGTGGTGATGATGACGATGTGCGCTCCGGGAGGACCGGATGTCCCTCCGCCAAAGTTCATCGCTGACCATCCCTTCTTGTTCGCGATTAGCGATGGCAAGAGTCTCTTCTTCCTTGGTCGTTACACGGGTTAATAAGCGCTGATTGCACAGTATCGCCTCTATTGCACTTACACCACTATTCATCAGAATTCGTTAGTCTTGCATATTATTACGTCACCCTTGCACTCCTTTTCCTCTAACTTGCGTTCAAATCGAATGCAGATGTTGGCGAAATTGAATGCGAGGGTTACGAAATATGATGAATTGGTAACGGATTGAGTGCAAAAGTGACGAATTATGATGAATGGTGGTCTGTCTCTATAACGCATATGTGCTTGATTATCGTCATTCTTGCTTTCCTTCACCTCTTTCTTTTGTTCTTGCTTATGATCAATCGATTGTACCAGTTGTTTATATCTTACAGGTTGCGAATATCAATAGATGCATATGTGTTGGCGTTTTTTGATATTCGCCTGCTATAAGATGCGAACAATCAGTTTAATCAATTGAAACTCACTACCAGTCCGCTCTTTTGTGATCCTTTTATGATACGGTTTCCGTTTCTAATCCAGTTGCATATTTTATTCGGTGATATTTGTGGGGGCATTGTGATGCAGTCTGATACGGGGCTTGGGGAATACGAACTGTCGTTTTCGCATTCTAGTGACGTTATACATTTAATCTCGATTTTACTAAAAAATAAGCGGTCCAAGTCGTACGCTAGTAAAATGTTCAAAAGCGCAGCTGTATCACAGAATTAGCTATCGATGCATGGGAATGGAAGTGTTTTTGCTTCACGCAAGGATAGCGCAGGATCTTTTTTAACTGTTGTGATGATGCAGTTGGCCGCCGATGAGCTCGGCTACTTCTTTGGCACATCCCCAGCTTAGCGTGAAACCGGGAGCCATGACTGTACTTGTGCACAATCTACGTCCTTTTGAAAAAGCTAACGTTTTGTTGAAACTCCAGAACCGGCCTAATATGGCTCTTTAATCAGTTTACCGATATAATCATTTCTGCTTTACGTTCCTTAGTGCGTGAGAAGCAGATGAGAGGACAGTTCGGAAGTAGATTAATACCGCTGAGATATTATATCATCATTCTTCTCGGGGGACTTCTGTATCATCACCGCCTTTGCTATTGCCATGTTATTCAGTTAAAAGTGTGAGTAACGATAAATAGGGACCGGTAGATTTTAACCGTTGTGAGCGAACAGAGGAAATTTGTAATTTACCGGTAAATGTAGAGCCGGCCAAAATGATCATTATAAGCTCAATACCGATATAAGCGAAGTTCATTGTATGGGAAGATACGCTCTAGGACTGGCCAAAATTACCGGTATGAACGAATTACCGGTTTTTATGGGTTCAGCTGTACGGCGTTTCTCTTACGTACGACTTTAGCTGAAGAGCGCGATATGGAAGCGGCCAGTGTATGTTGCTCATTCTGATATACTGCCTTCGATCATTAGAATAAATCTATTCAAAGGTCGTGCTATCAATTATCTGTGCTGTCGAACTGTTCCATTGCGTGCAGCTTCATATATCTACTACATATTATTGATATTATTTCAGTGTTATGTAGAAATATCAGTAATCAATGTTATTTGTTCTTAGTTACACTTTAAAAAAGATTTTAAAGAAGAAAAAGAATGGCATCAAAACTGGAGACAGCCCAGGCGCAGTTCGCACTGGATCTACTGCGAACAGCATCGAAGGGCGATGAGAACTGCTTTCTCTCGCCCGTTTCGATTTCTGTCGCTCTTGCAATGACTTATGCGGGCGCCGCCGACAACACGAAGCTGCAGATGAACCAAGTGATGTTCAATGGTTCGTTATTTTCTGATCACTGATATTTAGCTGCATGTGCGTAGTATAGTTTTGTTCAATTATTGCCCATCTAAGATTCTTCGTAAATCGAAAATGCTCCTTTCAGTTATCAAATGAAGAGATAACACCTACAAATTTCGCCCGGTTATATAACTTTAAATAATTGGATCGCGTATTTTGGTTTAGTTTATGTGTAAGCAATTATTCGGACGTTTTTTCAAGCCTCAGTTAAGCCTCCTCTGAGCCTAAGTCTGAGTCTAAAAAGATACCAATTAATTACGGTTTCTAGCTAAAGGATTTCGCTCATTCATCTAAAGTTCAGTACAGTACGCTCATCAACACGTGCTTAAGATGATAAATTTCAGGCGCGAAATCAGATGAAGAAGTACATGGGAGCTTCGGGGAGCTCGTAAGCAAGCTCTCTGAGGCGAAGAATGGCTACGAAATGACGACTGCGAACAAAATGTATGCGCAGAAAGGATTTGCGATACAGCCAAACTATGTGGACAAGCTGAGCAAGCACTACCGCAATTCCGTGCATGCCGTCGACTTCAAGAGCGAAGCCGAGAGTGCCAGAAATGAAATCAATGGCTGGGTCGCAGAGACCACCAAGCAGCGCATCAAGGACCTTCTGGCTCCCGACGTCCTGAATTCTGATACTCGGCTCGTCTTGGTCAACGCTATCTACTTCAAAGGAGAGTGGGCAGAACAGTTTAAGGATTATCAAACGAACAAGGCTACTTTTTATGCTGCGTCCAATAAAGAGAGCAAGGTTGGATGAGATCGCGAACTGTGTGCGTCTTTTCAGCCGACCATTTCAGGTGGATATGATGCATATGACGGAGAGGTTCAAGTACTCCGATCAACCTGATTGCCAAGTACTGGGCATGCAGTACAAAGGTTACGAATTGGCCATGTACGTCTTTCTGCCGAAGAAACGAGATGGTCTGGCTGAAGTAGAGAGCAGCTTGACGGGTGAACGAATGCTCCAACTTATTGAAGGCGACAGACGCATTGAAGTAGAGGTATGACGAGCCCCTTCTTCAGGGTTAAGGCTAAGAATGACCTCTCTACGTTCTGGGACCAGTTTCGTAAAAACTAATGTATAAATGCAGAAATGTTTTTACACTTCTACTTTTCCATCATAAATTCTGCTTTATGATAGGTTTACAAAGCCTATAGAAGTCATTTGTAGTTATTAAGAGATGGAATTAAATTCTCTCTCATTCAGGTTCACCTGCCCAAGTTCAAGCTGGAGATGAGCTTCGGGCTAGGTGAGACGCTCTCATCTTTGGGCATGTCGGATCTGTTCGATTGCAACAAAGCGGACCTCTCGAACATCACTGGAGACAAGAGCCTGCACGTCTCGGCCGTCATTCACAAGGCGTTTATAGAGGTAGAGCTTAGTTTTTTGCATTAGCTTGCGTCTCACAACGAAAACTGATTCGCAGGTGAACGAGGAAGGAAGCGAAGCTGCCGCTGCAACGGCGGTAGTGATGATGCTGGAGTGCGGAATGGTCGGACCGGATGTCCCTCCACCAAAGTTCATCGCTGACCATCCCTTCTTGTTCGCGATCAGCGATGGCAAGAGCCTCTTCTTCCTCGGTCGTTACACGGGTTTATGAGTGCTGAGCGCACAGTATCCTAGGTAGAACATTTATACCGCTATTCATCATAATTCCTTTGTCTTGCATATTATTACGTCACCCTTGCACTCCTTTTCCTCTAACTTGCGTTCAAATCGAATGCAGATAGTGACGAAGTTGAATATCAGGGATACGAAATATGATGAATTGGTAACGGATTGAGTGCAAAAGTGACGAATTATGATGAATGGCGGTCTGTCTCTATCACGCATATGTGCTTGATTATCGTCATTCTTGCTTTCCTTCACCTCTTTCTTTTGTTCTTGCTTATGATCAATCGATTGTACCAGTTGTTTATACCTTATAGGTTGCGAATATCAATAGATGGATATGTGTTGGCGTTTTTTGATATTCGCTTGCTATAAGATGCGAACAATCAGTTTAATCAATTGGAAATCGCTACCAGTCCGCTTATTTGTGATCCTTTTATGATACGGTTTCCGATTCTAATCCAGTTGTTTATTTTTTTTGGTGATATTTGTGGGAACAATGGACCGGTACGATAATTTTGTCCTAAGTTGTTCATAAGATATGCTATACTTAAGCCCATTATGAAGCATAGCGCTTAGATTAGCTATGAATTATTTAACTTAAGGAAACGATTATGGTATCGGTCCAATGGGATGCATTTTGATACGGGCTAGGAGAATACGAAGTCTCGTTCTCGCTTATTGGTAACGTTCTACATTTAATCTCGATTTTACTAACCACTTAGAGGTCCAAGTCGTACGTTAGTTAAATGTTTAAAAGCACATCTGTACCGCAGAATTAGCTGTCGATGGGGGAGGGAAATTGTTTTTGCTTCACGAGATAACGGCGCTGAGTCTATATTTACTGTTCTGCTAATGCAGCTGGCTGCCGTTAGGGGCTCGGAAACTTCCTTGACACATCTCCAGCTCAGCGTGATAGCATTATAGCCATTACTGTGCTTGTGCACAATCTACGTCCGTTTGAAAAGGCGAACAATATGTTGAAATCCGTAACCGACCTAATCTGGCCACTTCAAACAATTGACTGATAGAAATAATTTCTACGCTACGGTGCTTCCCGCGTGCGAAGCAAATGAGAGGACGGTTCGGAAACAGATTAATACTGCTAATAGATTATATTAGTATTCTTGTCCGGTTACTTCGCTACCATCTCTGCCTTTGGTATTACAATGATATTCGGTGCAAATTGTTAAGAACGATGAATAGGGACCGGTAGATTTTAACCGTTGTGAGCGAACAAAGTGGAATTTGTTTTTACCGGTAAATGTGGAGCCTGCCTAAATGATAGTTATTCGCTAAATACCGATATAAGCGAAGTTCATTGTATGGGAAGATACGCCCCAGGACTGGCCAAAATAACCGGTGTGAACGAATTAACGGCTTAAGCGAGTTTAGCTGCACGGCGAATCTCTTACGTACGACTTTCGCTGAAGAGCGCGATATGGAAGCGGCCAGTGTATGTTGCTCATTCTGATATACTGCCTTCGATCAGTTGAATAAATCTATTCAAAGGTCGTGCTATCAATTATCTGTGCTGTCGAACTGTTCCATTGCGTGCAGCTTCATATATCTACTACATATTATTGATATTATTTCAGTGTTATGTAGAAATATCAGTAATCAATGTTATTTGTTCTTAGTTACACTTTAAAAAAGATTTTAAAGAAGAAAAAGAATGGCGTCAAAACTGGAGACAGCCCAGGCGCAGTTCGCACTGGATCTACTGCGAACAGCATCGAAGGGCGATGAGAACTGCTTTCTCTCGCCCGTGTCGATTTCTGTCGCCCTCGCGATGACTTATGCGGGCGCCGCTGACAACACGAAGCTGCAGATGAACCAAGTGATGTTCAATGGTTCGTTATTTTCTGATCACTGATATTTAGCTGCATTTGCGTAGTATGGTTGTATTCCGTATGGGCTCGTCGAAGATTCTTCGCATATCAAAAAATTCTACTTTCAGCGATCAAATGACATGGGTAATAATTTCCAACTTCTCCCGGTTAAATAACCTGAAACAGTTGCATCGCGTATTTCGGTTTTGTTACATGTAAGCGCTTTATTGGACGTTTTTTCAAGCCTTCGCTAAGCCTTCTCCAAGCCAAAATCCGAGCCTTAAAAGATCGTCACGAAATACGTTTTCTGAGTAGAGAATATCACTCTTTCGAACATTCCTGACCATGCGTTCGACAACGTGTGCTTGAGATGGTAAATTTCAGGCGCAAAGTCAGATGAAGAGGTGCACGCGAGCTTCGGGAAGCTCGTGAGCAAACTCTCTGAGGCGAAGAATGGCTACGAAATGACGACTGCGAACAAAATGTATGCGCAGAAAGGATTTGCGATACAGCCAAACTTTGTGGACAAGCTGAGCAAGCACTACCGCAATTCCGTGCATGCCGTCGACTTCAAAAATGAAGCCGAGAGTGCCAGGAAAGAAATCAATGGCTGGGTCGCGGAGGCGACGAAGGATCGCATCAAGGACCTCCTGGCTCGCGACGTCCTGAATTCTGATACTCGGCTCGTTTTGGTCAACGCTATCTACTTCAAAGGAGAGTGGGCAGAACAGTTCAAAAAAGATAACACGGAGCAGGCTGCTTTTTATGCTGCGTCCAACAAAGAGAGCAAGGTTGGATGAGATCGCAAATTTTGTGTGTTTTTCAGTCTACCCTTTTAGGTGGATATGATGCATATGACGAAGAGCTTCAAGTACTCTGATCAACCTGACTGCCAAGTACTGGGCATGCACTACAAAGGTTACGAATTGGCCATGTACGTCTTTCTGCCAAAGAAGCGAGATGGTCTGGCTGAACTAGAGAGCAGCTTGACGGGCGAACGAATGCTCCAACTTATCGAAGGGGACAAGCGCACTGAAGTAGAGGTATGAAGAGCTCCTCGTTCAGCGATAAGACTAAGAATTACCCTTCTACGCTCTGAACCAACTTCATAAAACTAGTGAAATGTAGATATGTAATTATACTTCTGCATTTTCATCATAAATTTTGCATTTTAATCGGTCTACAAAGCTCATAGAAGTTATTTGTAGTTATTAAGAGATGGAATTAAATTCTCTCTCATTCAGGTTCACCTGCCCAAGTTCAAGCTGGAGATGAGCTTCGGGCTAGGTGAGACGCTCTCATCTTTGGGCATGTCGGACCTGTTCGATGAAAGAGCGGACCTGTCGAACATAACGGGAGATAAGAGTCTGCACGTCTCGGCCGTCATTCACAAGGCGTTTATAGAGGTTGGGCGTAATTATCTAATTCATTGTCTCTCGCAACGAAAGCTGTGTCGCAGGTGAACGAGGAAGGGAGCGAAGCTGCAGCTGCAACAGCGGTGGTGATGATGATGAAGTGCGCGATGATGGCAGGACCGAGGGCCCCTCCACCGAAGTTCATCGCTGACCATCCCTTCTTGTTCGCGATCAGCGATGGCAAGAGCCTCTTCTTCCTCGGCCGTTACATGGGTTAATGAGCGCTGAGCGCGCAGTATCGTCTCAATTGCACACATATGTGCTTGATTATCATCGTTCTTGTTTTCCTTCACCTTTTTTCTATTTCTTGCTTACTGTCTATAGATAATGCCAGTTGTTTGTGTCGCACAGCTTTCAAATATCAATGTACGCATTTGTATTGGCGCTTGTTGACATTTACATGCTGTAAGATGCGAACAGTCGATTTAATTAACTGAAAATCGCTACCAGTCTGCTATTTTGTGTTCCTTTTATGATACCGTTTTTGTGTCTAATCCATTTGCACATATTAGTTGGTGATATTTGTGGGGGCAATGTGATGCAATCTGATACGGGGCTTGGGGAATACGAACTGTTACTCTCACATACTGGTGACGTTCTGCTTTTAATCTCGATATTATTAACCACTTAGCGGTCCAAGTCGTACGTTAGTAAAAAGTTCACTAGAGCAACTGTACCGCAGATTCAGCTGTCCATGCATGAGGAGGAGAGGCAATCGTCTTTGCTTCACTCAAAGACGGCGCTGAATCTCTATTTTACTGTTGTGATGATGCAGTTGGCCGCCAATACGGGCTCGGCGACTTCCTCGACACATCTCCAGCTCAGCGTGATACCATTATAGCCTGTAATTGTGCACAATTTACGTCCGTTTGAAAGCGCGAACAATATGTTGAAACCGGAACCGATCTAATCTGGCCACTTCAAACAATTGACCGATATAATCAATTTCTGCTGTACGATGCTCCCCGAGTGCGAAGCAAATGAGAGGACGGTTCGGAAGTAGATTAGTACCGCTAATCGATTTAATCGTAATTCTTCTTGGGTAACTTCTGTGCCATCACTGCCTTTGCTATTACAATGATATTCAGTGTAAATTGTTAATAACGATGAATAGGGACTGATAGATTTTAACCGTTGCAATCGAACACAGTGAAATTTGTTTATACCAGTACATGGGGAACCGGCCAAAATTATAGTTATTAGCTAAATACCGATATAAGCGAACTTCATTTTATTGGATGATACGCTCTAGGACCGGCTAAAATAACCGGTTTGAACGAATTAAGTGGCGTTTACATAGCTGCGGCGTGCGGCGTGCGGCTTGCAACCTTGCAACGGTTGCGGATTGCGGCGTGCGGCGTGCTGTTTTTGGTTGCAACGAGTATTTACATAGCTGCAACCTTTTTTACTGTATCTAGCAAAAAGAGCGCGGCAAACTTCTTTGTTTTCTACGGGTTTCATTTATTCAAAGTTCAAAAATTCAAAAATACCCTAACTTTGCAATACTTCGCGCAAAGACCGATACAAAATTCGAAAAGTTGCAAGGGGCTCTGCGGCGTGCGGCGTGAGTTCGGTTTGTTTTGAACGCACGCCGCACGCCGCAAGCAAAGTTGCAATCGTTGCAGCTACAGTGAAATCCGTTTATAGCGGTTTTCGCGGGACAGGCACTTTTTGACCGGTATAAGCGAACTTATTTGTATGGGAAGACACGCTTTGCGACCGGCTAAACCTGACCGGTATAAGCGAAAAACCGGTATAACCGAAACCGCTATAAGCGAATTCCACTGTATGTAAACATCCGTTGCAGCCAAAATTTTGGTTGCAAGCCGCATGCCGCATGCCGCACGCCGCAGCTACTGTCAACATCGGCCATAGCGTCACCCTCGGGACCGGAAAGAAGGGGATGACGCTATGGCCGATGTAACGCTATGGCCAATGTGACGGTATGGGCGGTGTCGCTATGGACGATGTTGACTGTATGTCAACACCCCTTTTACGGCCTAAAAGGGGTTCAGCTGCACGGCGAATCTCTTACGTACGACTTTAGCTGAAGTGCGCGATATGAAAGCGGCCAGTGTCTGTTGCTCATTCTGATGTACAGCATTCGATCATAAGAATAAATCTATTCCAAGCTCGTACTATCCATTATATATGTTGTTGAACTGTCCCATTGTGTTCACATTCATATATCTACTATATTATTGATATCATTTCAGTGTTATGTAGAAATATCGTTTATCGTTGTTTTTAATTCAATTATAGCTTAAGGAAAGATAAAACTCAAAGAAGAAGATAAAGAATGGCGTCAAAACTGGAGATAGCACAGGCGCAGTTTGCACTGGATCTACTCCGAACGGCATCAAAGGGCGATGAGAGCTGCTTTCTCTCGCCTGTGTCGATTTCTGTCGCTCTCGCCATGACCTACGCGGGTGCTGCTGGCAACACGAAGCTGCAGATGAACCAAGTGATGTTCAACGGTTCGTTCTCTCTTGANGTGTCGATTTCTGTCGCTCTCGCCATGACCTACGCGGGAGCTGCTGGCAACACGAAGCTGCAGATGAACCAAGTGATGTTCAACGGTTCGTTCTCTCTTGATCAACGACAATTTGCTGCATTTGCGTTGTTTGGTTCAAAGCGGGTAAAAGCTGCGCGTCAAACACTAGTCCCAAGGCCGCAGGTTCAACTCGGGCCGAGGGCGACCCGTCACCGACCCAAGGGGCTCATCCCTCAGCAGTTGGGAAATGGTAGCAGCATCGCTGCGGAGTAAAAACGTCCCGTTGTCAGGCATGGGACGGCCGACCAGGGAAGACCACTGTCGTGTTTAGTGCAAGCCCGTCTTCCACTGTGGAGAGGGCGGACCCGAAAAACGGACCCTGCCATTCAGCGGGACAAACGGTAGGAGATTTTATTTGCGTAGTATGGTTACATTCCATTTTGGTTCGTCGAAGATTCTTCGTAAATCAAAAAATTCTCCTTTCAGCGACCAAATGACACGGATAATAAATTCCGATGTCGCTCGGTTAAGTAACTTTAAACAATTGCATCGCGTATTCGGTTGTGCTACATGTAAGCGCTTCATTGGATTTTATTTCAAGCGTGCGCTCGTCTTTTCTTAGCCTGAGCCTAAAAATATCGCCATGAAGTACGTTCTCTTAGTAGAGAATATCGCTCCTTCAAACATTCCTGACAGTAAATTCGACAACGTGTGCTTGAAAGGGTAAATTTCAGGCGCAAAATCAGATGAAGAGGTGCACGCGAGTTTCGGGAAGCTCGTGAACAAACTCTCTGAGGCGAAGAATGGCTACGAAATGACGACTGCGAACAAAATGTATGCGCAGAAAGGATTGACAATACAGCCAAACTTTGTGGACAAGCTGAGCAAGCACTACCGCAATTCCGTGCATGCCTTCGACTTCAAAAATGAAGCCGAGAGTGCCAGGAAAGAAATCAATGGGTGGGTCGCAGAGACCACCAAGCAGCGCATCAAGGACCTCATCGCCCCGGACGTCCTCACCACCGACACTCTACTCGTCTTGGTCAACGCTATGTACTTTAAAGGAGAGTGGGCAGAACAGTTCATGGAATATCAAACGAAGAAGGCTACTTTTTATACTTCGTCCAACAAAGAGAGCCAGGTTGGATGAGATCACAAATTGTTTGCGTTTTTTCAGCCGACTCTTTTAGGTGGATATGATGTTTAGGAAAGAGTTTTATAAGTACTTTGATCAAGCAGACTGCCAAGTACTGGGTATGTACTATAGAGATAAAGAATTGGCCATGTACGTCTTTCTGCCAAAGAAGCGAGATGGTCTGGCTGAATTAGAGAACAGCTTGACGGGCGAACGAATGCTTCAACTTATCGAAGGCGGCCGACGCATTGAAGTAGAGGTATGATGAATCATTCCGTCGGCAAAATGCTCCATTTTATTTAAAAATTAGGTGAAGAATGGCCCCTATATTAGACGCAGTCTCAACTGCTCTTACCAGCGCTAACTGAATACATTAAGTGAACGTCGATTGCTTTAAGTGAATGACTGAAATGCAATGAAAAATAGCTAACGAGAGTATAAAAGTCACGTCATGTTTAGTACAGAGTATAGTATAGGAGAACGGATTGGGACTGCGTTCAGACTGAGTACAGCCGCGTAGGGGTCGCTTTTGGCCATTAATCTCATATAGGCCATTTTCAGTCATTATAAGACTGAATAAAATCCTCTCTGTCACAGAATCACAAAATGTGTTCACAGGGATTTCAGGTCGTAGGTTTTATTAGAAGAAGGATATTTACAGGTAACAACGAACAACTGGTAAAGATCAACTGAACTTCCTGACACTTTACAAGCACTCATAGATAATGATCCATGTTGAGCATTATAGAGTGTTCTGTCACTCAAATGTTATGAAGTGTGCGCCGCGACACTCACTGATTCAGGTTTTCGTTCCCAAGTTCAAGCTGGAGATGAGCTTCGGACTAGATAAGACACTTTCATCCATGGGCATGTCGGATCTGTTCGATTCCAGCAAAGCCGACCTCTCGAACATCACTGGAGATAAGAGTCTCTTCTGCTCGGCCGTCATTCACAAGGCCTTTGTCGAGGTTGTGCTTAATTTTTTGCATTAACTTGCGTCTCGCAATGAAAACTGATTCGCAGGTGAACGAGAAAGGGAGCGAAGCTGCCTGTGCTACGGCGATGGAATTTGTTCCGATGGGCTTAGGAGATCCTCCTCCAACGTTCGTCGCCGACCATCCCTTCCTGTTCACGATCAGCGATGGCAAGAGTCTCTTCTTCCTCGGTCGTTTCACAGGTTGACGAACGCTGAGCGCGCAGTGTTAGTTCTATCACGCTTTAATCAGCCTCGTTATCACAGCTTTTTCCTTTGTTCGCCTCTTTCCTGTGCTGTCGCTGAGTATCAATCGATTAATGTTAATTGTTTGTGCCGTAAGAGGGCCTGCTTCTTATAATTGTTGAGTGTTGAGAATTGAACAATTGAGCGTCAGTACCTCTTAAATATCACTATTACAAATAGTAATGCGGTTACGATCACACAAAGTTGAAACTCACTTATGTCTGGACAGTTTTATGAAATTGGCCCCAGCATGCAAATATCAATGTATGCATATGCGTTTGTTGGTATTCGCTTGCTGTAAGATGCGAACAATCGGTTTAATCAATTGAAATTCGCTTGAAGTCAGCTCTTTTGTGATCCTTTTATAACGCCGCTTTTTTAAATCCAGCTGCACATTTTATTCGGTGATAATTGTGAGGACAATGTGATGCAGTCTGATACGAAGCCTGGAGAATACGAACTGTCGTTCTCGCATACTGGTGACGTTCTATATTTAATCTCGATTTTACTAATCACTTGGCGGTCCAAGTCGTACGTTAATAAAAAAATTCAAAAGCGAAGCTATACCACAGAATTAGCTATCGATGCATGGTGGGAAGTGTTTTTGCTTCACGTAAGTACAGCGGTGGATCTATATTTTACTGTTGGGATGATGCAGCTGACCGCCGATGAGCTCGACAACTTCTTTGGCACATCCCCAGCTCAACGTGAAACCGTTGGAGCCATGGCCGTAGTTGTGCACGATCTATAAATGTCTGTTTATCAAGGCAAAAGAGTTTGTAACTTTACATAGTATCGCTTTCCGTTCGCAGCAATGTTGTCTTTCATCTCCAGCCGAATTCCTTCCTTACGAACAGGTCTCAAGCCTGCCCATTCGCTCATCACCTTTGCGTTCTGCAAAATTAATCATGTTCGTCAGTTTTGATTCGGTACAATTGCGACCAAAATCATTACTAGCCGTGAGGTTCGCTGCATTTCTATATTTATTGTCATTTTCGACGTGATAACAACTGAATCTGAACTTTTTATTAACTCCAAGTTTATCTTATGATCCCTGAGGTAGTTAAGAGTGCCGGATTCCAGTATTAATTGGTCTTGTGGAAAAAGCAAATTAATATAGCCGCACTGTTTCAGTAGATCTTGTAGTTCCTCGCAAAGATAACAGTTACGCGTTAGGTTACGAATCGATAGATAAATATTCCGACTGTAATTTACCCAATACCTCCGCTGTATATCAACGTTGGAAGTAGAGCGAGGGTAAAGGTGATACGAAAGGAAAAGGCATAATGGTGCATTTACCGCAACCTGCCATGTAGCCCTTAGGCAAGAGAAGGCGATAGCACTTGCCTTCAATGTCGGCATTATCTTCAAGTTCCGCTCCCAGATCTCATCTCGATCTTGCTGAGTGACGACCCGGTCTGAACGACCCATTTGCTTCAGTGTGCCGATGAAGAACGATTTTGTCCTGGATAACAAAGTTACAAATAAATGAGATCGACACGTCATTATCGAACATTTTCTATGGAACTCCCCCATCTTGCAAACAGCCTTTGCTCTCTTCAAAAGATCACTTTCTTAAAGCAATCTTCAGATAAGAGGAACAAACAAACTATGTCTACTCGCTCAGACTCGGTGCGATACGTGCTAATATACTCACGTAGGTATTAAAGCGGTGCCAATGTCCAATGAAATGAAGTGCTTTTGTCCGGGTGCAGCAACCTAAATGAACGACTTCAACCATTGTCGCGAGTAAGAAATAATGCTTCAGGCTACACTTCTACAAAAGGCAGCAAATTAGAAATTGCAAGAATACCGTATACTTTCGCGTCTCATTCCTATTTTTGGTGAATAATTTGCTTATGACTGCTATCAGAGATATTGAGTCGATTTCATATCACGTGCTGTAGCTAAAATCGTACTTAACGGATGTATTTTAAGACTGCTATAAGTATGACTTTAGCTAAATTACACCGTGTGAAACCGATCCATGGTTATCGTACATTTCTAGTATTCGAACGGTTGTTTTCACTGACAAATTCATGCGCAATGTTTCATGATCGTATGCAAATTATCAAGTGAAAGGTAACTAATGAAGTGTGAATTGAATACGTTACTGTAGCTAAGCTATCCTCGAATTAACGTCTACCTCCAAAAGAACGCCTCGAGCTGGCACCACCGTGTCATCATCACCCGCTATCTTTCCGGCGTCCACTCCTGCACAGTTAATGACGAAATCGAAGGTGTTCCCCAGCTAAAAAGCGTATCTTCCTTACTCAAACTGAGCACGACAATAACTTCATTCAGTTTAGCGATTGTTCTTTGCTCGAACTTGACTTTTCTCTCCTTCAGACGACTCGTCAGCCATGGAACATACGTTCGTCCTTCCGTAGTGAATGTAGTAAAGAATATGCCGTACCTAGCAATTTTACATTCACCTCAAACATATCGCGGCGCTATTGTTACTTACTTCGGTGGGTTGGCAAATAGTTGAAAGTCTTTTGGCTTTAGCCATTGAAAGTTGAATACTATGTCGCTCATGTTCTCCTCCTTAAAAGTTTAATTATATGATTCATAATATTTGAATTATATCCCAATTAAAGTCGCACCTCTTCTTTTAGAAGCTGCTCGTTGTCACTGAGAATATAGCCGGAAATGAGCTGCACTCCCGAGCTTGCGCCAACACTCTTATGAATGGCGGTGAATCGTTCGAACGAAACGCGCGCACGTTGCCAGAAACGCCAGCGTGATTTTATGATTCAAGGAGACACAATTATTATTACTTGTATTGTTGGTAGTCGAGCGCGAAAATCCCCGGTGGGCCAAAGCTTGTCGTGTCAGTAAAGGGGCGATCGGCGAAGACGGTCACATCCACGTTAGGGTACTGCTCGATCAGGGCGAGCGCGCAGGAGCAGCCGGAGACACCCGCCCCAACCACGGCTACTCTTGTTTTATTCATCACTTATTGCTGTAATATTCAGGCCACTTATACCTCTGTTCCATGCACAAAATGCATCACAGTTCTCCTTACGTTTTGTGGATGTACCAACGTATTTTCGTCCAGGCAGCAGACGATCGAACTCAAGCAGATTCAGCACTTTTGATGAAGGCGATTTGACAAAATCGATCTATTCGAGACCGTTGGCAAGCTTGGATGTCGGAACCGTTGGGAAAGTCTAAATGGTTGAAACAGTGGGATTGTGGGACGGGTGAAGATCGCTTTGCTACCGTTCAAACTGCGGAAATTACGACACGTTAACCGAAACAGTGTTAGCAGTAACAAATATATGTATTATGAGCCTTAGGCCGGCAGTATTCGAAAGTGACGTGTGTTCACGCGCTTATGGGAGTGCCTTTGCGCACGACCGATAAGCAAGGATTAGGGGGACGATGATAAACTAAACAATGCCAACCCTGTGTCTGTATGAATCTGTGAATGTAAGATGATTGAGTACAGTTCTTAAATTGAGAGTTGCAATTATCGACGCCAATAAGAGGCATTCAGGAAGCTGCCTATTAAATAGCAATTAAAATAACGTAAACAATCATTCTTAATTTATAAAATGAATTCTGTTCGCTTTACTGCATGATTTTGGGTAATTTTGTTTTACGGTAATGAGTTGTCTCATATTGGCGCATCGTACTATTTTGTGTACACATTTCATATCGAGGCCATTAAATTTGTTGCTTTGCGATCATTTTTTGTGTGTCTACGTGAGCGAGTAAGAATCGTTTTTATTCAGCCGAAAGCGTTTATGATCAGATGTTTAGAGAAATCTGGAAGCTAAGCACCTAAATAACAAAGAGACAATATCAAACCTTATAGTAAATGATCAATGAATGAACAATATGAAATGGACATAATCGGCAATAATCATAGAATTCTGCCATAGCTCGTCGACGAAGAGCAGTGCGCATCGCTACCATTTGTGAAGAAGATAAGAAGGAGAAACTCGTCGACCACCGCGTTCGCACTCGAGTGACCGCACAGGAATAAGAACAGTCTTATCTTTGGTACAGACGTGTGACGATCAGTAAGTACAACAGAATCTTAACGCAGTATTCGAAATGAATCACTAAAACCGTATATGTGCAACAAACAGTCCCGTTGCTTCGAGTTCGTCCAGCTCCCCGACAAACTCTTCTAGTAAAGCATCTGCATGCAGTAACTCCTGGCATATACATTCTACTTCCTCTCACACGTATTAATAATCATTGGATATCGTAATGCTCTCTCCAATATGCCGGAGCAATATATGAAATAGGCATTAGTTTCATCGTATAAACTTTCAGTCTACAAACGCGCAATGTTAAACACTTGGACAAGAAGCACTAAATTGGCGGCAGATGACGTAGAACAAGAGACCAGACGGGAGCGACGGCTGGCTTTTGCTCGATAAAGTCGACTCTGAGAGGAAGAGCAGAAATTCCATTTGCACTGGTAATAAAGGGCGGAGAGCGAAGGAGCAATGACGATCAGGATTCGGCGCGGGCAGTCGAGGGATTGGTGCCGTTGTCGGTGGATTGGTGAAGCCGGGATGATCGCAGTCGTGGACGGCGCCGGCAATAATGGCGGCCAGCACTTCCAAGTCAGTGAAGACGTTCTAGAAGAGAGACAGATGGATAGAGGCTGCGCTGGGCGCGCGAGGAAGCGATCGATATGCGTACCGAGAGAGCCTGCGATGACATGAGCACATGCATGCTCTGCGCCACGTCCGCGCCGTGGATCGCGTTGTGATACGGATTGTCACGATAGTGATGCTCCACATGCAGTAGGTACGTCACCAGCGTCGCCGGCACCAACGAGAACGACTTGATCAATCCTCGTTCCTGAATCAACGCAACCATATACAGCTGCCGCTTACAAGGAACGAGTGGAAACGCGCCGCACTTTAAGAATAGTATATGTGCAGGTGGTGAGAGCATGGTTGCCCGACAGTTCGCCGATCTTGAAAATGTCGGGTCCCCAGCGGTCGAGCTGGTCCATATGTCGGGCGAGCTCGCGCGGGTTGGCGACGTCGATGCCGTACTTTGATAGTTCGCCCGACTGGGACACGGAGTTGGCGTGTTTGAGCTTGCGCACGCCGCTGATATGCGACATGGCGACAGTCTTGGCCTTGTTGAGGAGTGAGGTGCCCCCGGCCACGCCGTGCGCCATCTGCGTCGGTCCTTCGGTCGTCGACGACGACGACGTGGACGGCTGATGGGCGCTCCCATCCGACAGCGTCACCTGCAGAGTGGGGATGTCCAGTTCTGCGTCTTCCTTGTCTGCAATTACGCCCATAGCACGCCTGTCCACCACATAATCCCGCGTGCTTTCTCACCCATATAGGTGTTGATGATAAATTGCGATATCTGCGTGCCGCTTTTCGACGACTCGGCAAAGTGACTGAGTTCCTTGTTGAGCATTTTTCGAAACTGAAAAGCAACAATAAATCAGCGGCTGCTGCCTCGCAAATTCATTGTCCAATTTATTATTGAAGAGACAGTTTGAGAGTGCTAGACGATTGATCGAGTGCGCGGGGCGACAGACCTTAGTGGAAGCCATTTCCGAGACGGAGCGGTGCGTCTGAATGGTCTCGAGCTGCTCGAGGCACCAGTCGAGCTCCTCCAGGGTGTCGGCGGCCACCCTCATCGCCTCGTCGGGCAGCGGCACGGAGTGCAAAGGAGGCCGTCGCGGCGTGGTCGGCGGCTGTCCCGCCTTCTTCGATCTAAACCGCTACGAATTGCACCAACCTATAGGCGAGCACGCAACGGTCCCTTACTTGTTAGGCACGTTGGTTATGGAAATGAAATTGTTGCGGACATTGCGCAAGCTGGCCAGCACTTGAGCAAACGGAGTGACGATGAGATCTTCGCCGTGTCTGAAATGGAAGCGAGCGCTCGACGAACTGTGGTGACGGGCGATGGGATGATGGAGCAGCCGTTGGTTGGGCCGCGTTAGCATGGCGATTAGACCGAGTCGGACAGGTCATTCACAGCTGACAGAGAGCGTGAGCGGCGCAACGGGCGACCGCCGAGTCGGCGACAACGGTCGATCGACGCGGCAGCCGCACATGCTCCGCGGGCGACGGCTCAACTAGGCAAGCAAGAAAGATCGAACGACGCACAGCCGTGCGCGGCGCTCAGATAGCCGTCGCCACGCGATATCCATCCGTCCCGCTCACAACAACGGTCGCAAGTCAGACGGTCAAACGATAACATAACTCACTCTCGCCGCAGATAACTCATTCTCGCGCAACACAACACAACAGCACATCAACCGCCGACACACGTACGAGGAGGCGGTCAGGCGGAACTTTTTGTCGCCGCGCGCAAACAGCGAGCGCTTCTGCTGAGCAACAGGCCGGGCGTTGGGCAGGGGCACGCCCTGAGGACGGGCGAGCGGAACGGCCGCCGCCAGCGCCACCGTCCAAGCGAGCTCCTTCGACGGTTTCCTCTTGAACAGCCGGTCCATGTGTGGTCGCTGCGGTAGCGGCCAGCTCGGCGGGGGCGCTACTGATTAGGCACTGCGGCGAAGTGTTGTGTACAGGGCGGCGGCGATGGCGCAGCGACGCCTTGGGTACGGCGACCGAGGGCGTCCGGCGACGAACGACCGCATGCCAACTATTAGGCGGCGAGCGGTCGAGCCGACGCCGGATAGCGACGAAAACACGACGACGGCTGCTTCGATCGGACGGGAACCGCCCGCCGTTGCAATTTACTGCCGGCGCGCAGTCCCAGTCTGACCGCTTCGGCCGTGCAGGCCGTGCTCTTCCTTCGTCGACGCATCGACTCGCCGGCCAGTCCCCGATGATCGCCCGTATCGCCATCCGATGCGCATTCAACGATTCGATTAGCCGCGCGGCGCCCGTACGTATTCGTATCGTCATTCGTCAGCCGACCATCCGGGCGCCCTGTCCCGCATCTTCCGTCTCCGGGGGTGTCCACCTCCCTCGCAAGCAGACCCTCAGATGCCGATGACGTCACAAAGGCATGCTTGTTGCCATGTGAACAAGCGGCCGACGATGACGTCGACTAGGGCGGTGACGCACTCGCCAAGTCTTAGTGAACGGGGTAGAGGGTCGAAGGGGCGAGTCGGCGTCATGGGGCCGTCGCATCGCATCGATCCCATCTCGGCGTACATCGACGGCGGTCGCAGTCGCGCGGCTGCCAAAGCACGACTGTTCATTCACGCTTCGCCTCATTGCTTTCTTCGGCCATCGCAAACGCTAATATCAGCTTATTGGATCGCTTTCACGACTGCCGCTGCTCGAGTAAAACAGTCGGTGCAATGCCAACGCTCATTTATAGGTATGACCTTGGCGTAAGTGCAAGCTTAATGACTCGACTAAGAGAATTGATCCTACACGCTGGTCCATTCTCTCAGTCGAGTTCGCTATTTCAAGCTCATTGTCGTCATCGCCGTCTTCATCTTCGTCTTCATCGTCGAATACTGTCCCTATTCAGAATAATGCTACGCTTCAAAAGTTTTTCCAGCTAGTTGCGCGAAAAATTAATTATATACACTATTCGTTGTCGACCAGTACTTCCAGTAGGGCAAAAACCTTCTCAGGTGACAAGGCCATAAATGCCGCCACAGTGCGCCCATCTCAGCGCCGACCGTCACTCAACATGGTTGATGGTGACAGATGAAAATAAGTGTTGAAAGAACGAGACATGACAACTGTCTAACGCAACCGGTTGTTCGACAAACCATTAAACAGCGATCCTAATCAACCGGAGCAAAGTTGACACGACCACACCTTCAAACTTCTGATCGACCCAGAACGCGCCCCTCTTCTCAGTCAGTCGCTATGCGAAGTGCACGCGGCGCGTGAGCGAATCATCAAAACGACGGGCGCGCGAACGGAAGATGACCAACAGAGCCGAAGCGACCGCTTACTTGAGAGGCGTACACTCGTAAAATAGACGAGAGCGTCGGTAGAGGGAGTGCGCGCGCCTCGGTTGCAGAAATGGGTGATGCGAATGATCGTCGATCGTCCACGACCGAGTAGGCGTCCGCAATTTTGAGGGCGTTGTTGTGACCGGCAATGCCATTTCACCACCATTCAAATTGTACCAGTCAAAATGTACCAGTCAAATTGTACGAGNATCGTCCACGACCGAGTAGGCGTCCGCAATTTTGAGGGCGTTGTTGTGACCGGCAATGCCATTTCACCACCATTCAAATTGTACCAGTCAAATTGTACCAGTCAAAATGTACCAGCCATAGTTCTGCCCACTATAGCGGTGGCGATGGTCACGACGACGAGCGCGCGCCGAACGCTCAAAGAATGAGCGGAGGCGGCGAGCTGGCCGGGAGGGCGTTGCTGGCGGCGTCGCTGACGCAGCTGCGGTTGTGATTGGAGTGAACTGGAGCGTCCGTGGTGTCGAACACACGGGCCGCTCGCCGCAACCAATTCATAGACACCACCAGCGGGTCCAGCCAGCCAACCAGTAAACCACTCACTCGTCGCTCTTCCAATGCTCAATTGCAACGAGGCACAATTTCGTCGTGCACACTGTTATTGTCGTTGTCGTCGCCGCTGCCGCACGCACTTCGCCATCACGTCGCACGGGGTCGCCCAATTAAGCGTCAACGCCGAGACGCTGTGCTGATCTCGCGCAAAAAGGCGCCGTTAATTCCGTACGCGACAACAGCGCTCATCAATCATCGACGACTTCGCATCATCACCATCGTTGTGCTCACACGACCGACCGACCGACTCGACTCGGACGCAACTTCTGTGTGCGGCAATTTGCGCTCGTTGCGTCGACACTGACGCAGACAGAACGACGCATCCGCGAGCCGTGACGACGAGTCGACTAAGACGGCGGCCGAATGACCAACTGGCTCGAGGAATTGCACCCGAAACGTTGGTGCGATCAATGTGACGACCGGGGCTCGGGCATTCAATGCGGCAGCAATCACGCGGCCCGGCTACAATAAACACATCGCTCGTCCAGGCGCGCACACACAGACATACACCCGCAGAAACAGCCTGCTGGGCCCGTTGGGCCTTCGTCGGCGCCAGCCGTTGAAACCGACGACGACGACTATGGGGCTGCAACAATCGATCAGCGGGCTTCGTGGCCACGCGGAACACAGCGCGAAATCCGAACGCTGCTGAATGTTCGACGGCGCACGCGACCGCCGCCGATTCGGTGTCACCCAGCCGGACACGGACGGCCCTTCGCGGCCCCCATCGGTCTCACTCGAAACGACCGCCAGTCGATCCCTCGCCATCGCCCACCGCCGATCCACGCTCTCAATCAACGCTCTATCCAACGACGCTTCACTGATGCTAACAATCGACCAACGGTCGTTTTCCCACCCCCACACCGGCGCCGCGTCGCCTTCATAAGAATGGGTCCTGTGCTCGACAGCTTTGCGTTACCGCCCACCGCATCATGTTCAGAGCGCTTCGCATCGCATCTGCGCTAGGCTTTGCGACCGCTCTCGGGTCGCTCTCGGGGCGACGTGGCACTCGCCCAAATTGCTCCACCCGAATTACAACCCAATATAGCTGCTAGTTTTGCCGTCAGAAAACGCAATCAAACAATCCGTCACGCGAAAGTTTAATAAAATAGGTCGGCTGCATTTCACAGAGGAGCATCACTTACAAGGCTTTCCAGAAGAGAGACCGATTTTGGAGACGCAACGCACTGGTGCTAACGGTGCGACGAAACCCGCCGACGGGGCAACCTTCCTCCTCCTCGACCAAATCGGTAAAAGTAGAACCACCACCAGAAGGGCCTTTTCGTCGCGACATCATGGGTCCGTGACTGATATAATTCTCGGGCGTCGAAAACTTGCGTCCTTTGAGTCGCGCCGCCAAGGCCACACGATCGTCGCCGCACTCGAAAATTAATTTCGCCCGGCTTTTGTCAACAATTTTCCGCACAAAATCGCCCGTAGTGCTCGAGGACGACGTGGCCGCCATTTCGTTCTTCAGGCCGCTCGCTATTGGCTGGTCGGCATTGGAGGACCCATTGACTGGCGCGTGTGGACGTGGCGTCGCCACCACCGCGACCATGTTCTCCGACTCGAGCATAGGAGCGCCGTCGTCGTCGTCGTCTTCCTCTTCGCCATCTGAGTCCCTGCTTTGCTGTTGAGCGAGGCGGTCGCCGCTGTGCGCGCCGCTATCGTCGGCGATCGGCGGCGGATCGGGCGCAGGAGGGCGTCGGGAGCGGCCGGGCCACATGCGCTCGCCGGCTCTGTTGAGAAAGGCGCGCACTGTAGTGAAATGACCAGTGGGGTGTTTACGCCGGGGCGCAGGGACTCGGCCGGCGCTCGACGACCGTCTGGGGCCGCCCGCGGCTGCCCGCCGCAGCCGATCCAGCGTGACAGCGGTGCAGCGCCCGATTAGCAACTATGTTCACCGAGCGCACACCCTACACAACGCCGACATTCTCCGCTTCGTCTCGACTCGGTCGTTAACGGTGGCGGACCGCAGCCGCGGCAGTCGACATCAACTTCGCTGCAGCCATATCGATCAGCAATCAGAGCTAGCAATAGAGCCAACACTTGCTGTGCAATAGTTCCCAAACGCACAAGACCGACGACACAAGGACACCGTCGTCCGACTCAACGACCAACGCGGCAGAGTGGCAGCAGACCGCCGCGGTCGGTAGCGCTTCGTTAGCCGAGCCGCCGGCTGCCGCTTCCCCAGACAATTGGCCAGCGGCTACGACTCAGCAGGTACGAACAGAGATGCGTCGCCCAGTCGCCGCTAATCATCAGACGGCGGTGCGTCGGCAGAAGCGGCATCGCAGCCATCAGCACGCCACTGCGTGATCGGTCGAGTGGCGAAGCAGACGCTGCTCCTTCCGCCTGACATCGCGGCGCAGCGCCCCAGAACAACGGCGTCAACTGAGCAGTGTGGTTCGTAGAATGAGCGCGAGCAGGCAGAGAGAGAGAGAGAGAGAGATAGAGAGATAGACACAGAGGGAGAGGGAGAGGGGAGGGACGTCGTGAGCAAAGAAGGGACGGCTCAGGCTTAATCAGCGGCTTAGACGAGCGCTGAGGACGCTGATGACGCGGCGAATCGAATAAGGCGTTGGTGCAGGAAGGCGACCTGCCGACTGCGGCCCTTGTCGTCGCCGAAGGTGGCGACGGACGGCTGGTGGCCGGTGGGGAGGAAAGAGCAGTCAGCGCGGTGCAGTGCGTGCCAAGGCGACGCCGACGCCGTCGTCAGAGCGACCGCCGAGCAAACGGCGCATGGTGTGAGGCGAGCAAACAGCCCGTTAGTCAGTCGGTGCCGTCCAAGGTGCCGAGAAAGCGGCGCGACGCACCGAGAGCCCCGCCAGTCGGCCAACGCGCCAGTTGGTCGTCAATCGATGGATTATCTCTTTTGCCAGCGCCAACGGCCACTAGACGAATAGATGAATTTCAGGGCACCGCGAGCACACGCCTCCATCAATTGCCCCGTCGAGTCGCGCGCCTCTGCGTCCGCTCGTTGAGGCGACCGGCAGCGGCGTCAGTCCATCAGCTGCGAAACGCCGTCGTTGCGTCATTGCTCGCCCGCCGACAAAAACAAACAATTGCCCCTGCGAACGCGCACTCATCAAACGTGCCGCATTACGACCCCCTTCCAGTTTTTAACTTCACGCAACCATTGCTCGCTCCCATCGCCCTGCTGACGTCGATGCGCCCTGCTCCCTGGCCCTACTACGTCATCAACCGACGTTCTCTCTTCTTCTTCTTCTTCTTCTCGCACTTACATCACTGACAATTAGCCGCGCAAGGGTCTGCTAAGCAGCCCCAATGAGTCGCTCTATCACGCTCATTTATCAGCCGACGGACAAGGCGCTATGATGATGATGATGATGTCGTCGTCGACGCGGCGTCGTCCAGCTACTGCGCGCTTGCTCAATCGATCAGAAAGACATCAGCCAGCCACACAGCCGACTAGTTCGGCACGCCGTCACCATCAGTCAATCTAACAAGTTACACGCTTCCCACTCTAGGGCGCCTGATAAGTAAAGTTGGCGACACGCCCGCAATGTCGCGTTTCTCTTCTCACCTGTCGTAGGAGTAGAAGCGTGGGCGCTTTCGGTTTAGATTGTTCATCCACTGTAGGCGATCGTCGGCCGACGGCACTTGCATCGCGCAGCTACTGATCGAGCGATAGGTCGTCATCGCAGTTGACGGCGATGGCCGCCGTCACGGAAACGCCGGCTTCACAAAGTGCAACGGAGAAATGTTCCTGGCGACACGTAGCGACAAATTGGATCAGTCGCACGCAGTCCGTGTCAAGAAAGAGCGACAGACAAGACAGCGCCGACTATCGCTCCGCACTGATTGTCGAAAGCAGTCAGAGCCCATTTGGACACAACAACGCGGCGACAGCAGCTCGTTCGTCGGCAAGCGAACGTCGGACCTCCCTTCCGATCGGTCGACTCACACCTGCACTGCATACATAACTTGGCGACCGAGCCGCCTACTTTAGCACTCGCCGCGTAGCGTTAGAGATCGACGATGCCGCACCGCACTCTCTCTCTAACTCTTATATGTACTCACTCTCTCTCTCTCTCTCTGTACAGAGTCGATAGAGGCGCGGTAGTGCGCACCTAGCGAATCCTTTCTCGTCCATTCTGCTAAATGACCGAGTGCGCACGATAATCTTGTCTCCAATTAACTCCGTTCATGTAAAAATGCATCAAAACGTTTGCAAAATAATCAGGATAATATTTATGGTCGTCATGGGACTCTCTATCTCAGTCAAATATCAAAGTCCATTCGACGACGATTCAACACACTCGCGAGCGCGCGCGCCTTCATACTTGACGCGCATATTGAACGTAGTGATTTGCATTCGCCATGGAGAAATATGCACACGCACTACTACAGAATGCGCGATAAGCAACGTCACAGGCCGGTTTACGGTCTGACGTCGGCTAAGCAAACGCGCAGAGCTCAGTAGAGCGCCACCACGACAAACATTAGCACACAATACCTACTGCTCCACTCCATACCAATTCTCACTGGGCAATTCTCCGCCTGCACGATATATTCCGGAAGAACGATGCAGTGTGACAACGACAGGCGAGCGAACAGACATACGAACAGACAGACGAGCGATCGGCGATGTTGAATTTTAGTGAAAGACGACGCCACCACGCCACCAAAACACTTACATCAGGTCGGAGGAGGCAACGGACGACGCTCTTGAAACAGATCGCGGCGTGCACTCAAAGTCCGAGTCGGCGCGATACAGGAACGACTCGCGCCGACCAGTGCCCGAGTGGTGGTGCCCGTGGTGCTGCGGCAGAAGCAGTCCGCCGCCTTGCGACGGCGGCGTCGTCGTCTCATTCGCGACGTCGAAGCTGAAACCAGTCATGTCTTGACGCGGCGAAACACCTGGTGACATGGCAAGAAAGGTGTCACACTTTGGACATATATGCAAACACCAACGACACCGTCATGTGAGTCGGAGTTAAAGTGCAAAAGGCAACGTCCGCCGTACTCGAATACATTACGCATACACATATATAATATCATCAGTATCGTGCTTATTGTGAACGACGAACGCATGCGTGAAAGCGATTAGCAGCGAACCGGCTAAGTCGTGACAGCGTGCTCGCTCGCGGCGACGCTATCAGCAAACAGGTTTTGCAGCCAAAGTCCTAATTCTTCCCCCCACCGCCACCACCCCGACAAATCGCTCCACCGCCATCCGGGAAGTGGCGCTGGCGAAAGTGATACATAAAACATGAGCGTGACGACAACGCCTGCGACCAGCAAAAAAGCGCGTACGTATCGAAGACGGCGCCGCCCGAACTGCGCCGTCGGGACGAGGCGTCCGAGAATCCCTGCGGACAGCTGAACACGTCGCGCGACGGCTTTGGACGCTTGGGCGGCTCCATCGCCACGCTGAACTGTCGACGCCCCACCAAGCGGCGGCGACGGCGGCCGACTACGAACGAAGCAACCGGCGCCGCAATAGGGCGCCTTCGAAAGGGCGAGCGAAGGAAGGCGCGAAATCGGTTCCGAAGCGGCGGCGAAACAGGCGCGCGCCTGACGTCGCCGACACCGGACCGATCGAAGTTGTCGTGCGCGCGGACATAGCAACGGCTTTAGCGGACAATCATCATTTCGTCGTCGTCGTCAGTCGTCGCGAATCATCCCACAACTCGCAAGCGTCCACCACCACCACCACCACCGTCAGTAGCTGACTCACCTGGGCAGGAATGGATAAGTGGGACGCTTGAGCTTCAGTTCATCGGCCGTGGGAATGGTGAGATACTGGCGCGACGAACGCGCCAGCACCGGCGACGCCATTCACTTATCACTACACTTGACTGCGACCGGTTTCGCGCCAACTCCCCCCACCGCCGCCGTCGACAACCCCATCGCTCGCCGCCGCCGCAAAATGTCGATTAAGCGATTGCGACCCTCGGGAGCGCATCAGCGTACCGCCCCATCGTCTTATCAGTAAACGTCGAGCCAAATCGCGCCGCCCCCGGAAGGCGCCCACCACAACAGTCCGCGTGGCGCCGAAAAAAAGATTTACAGAACACCCGACTAATAGGTGGTGTGTGTCGGCGCGAGTCGTTGTCGTTGTCGTCGTCGTCGTCGTCGTCGTCCAGTATTGGCGGCTGTCTCCGCTTCGTGGGCAATTCAATGGATGAGTGACGACGACGACGACAACGACGACGATGGAGTATTAGCGCGATCATTCATTATAAAAGACTGCACCGGTGCGCAAACACACAACAGCAAGCAAGCATTCCGTTCAGCGGGTCCCGCCCCTCAGTCCCCAGGTAAACAGCGCTTACCGGAAAAGGTTTTTCAAGTGCAATTCTTTGCGAATGTTCAGACTGAACGGACCAAACGAGCCACGCTTCTTTTTCTGATGCGCGTGGCCGTCGAGCGCGCCCGACGGCGGCGACGACGGACCCGACTCACGCAACTCGGCCATCGACGACAACTGCAGAGGCGACTGAAGCCGTCGACCAATAATACGAGCACGCAAAAGCCGCCGTCGAACGACAGGCGCCTCAAATTATTGGCGAATAGACGAGCCGGTGCGCACCGGCAGAAGCGATCAGATTTTGAGCAGCAGCGTCTCGCGATGGCGCGATAGGCACCGAATGGAGCGCGCAAAGAAGGGCAGAGGGAGGGGGGAGGGACTAAGCGGGGTTGGCCGCCGCGATTGATTACTGACTGAGGTCGAAGCGGAGTGCGACGTTGGCCCGCCTTTCGGCCCTGTCGCAGCAGCGCCTCCAGCAGTCACTTCTAAGCGGAGAGATGGCGTCGGATGCCTTCGACCGATGCCTTCACTCAGCCGTCCGCAGCCTGCAGACGCTGATAAAACTCGTGATTAACTGTTGTCGGCAGCCGTTTCTGCTCACTTTGCTCGCTCTCAGACTCGGCGGCGGCCGGCGCGCGCGCTTAGGCTCGATCGAAGCGCCGCTGGACTCTGAGGCGGCGAAGGAAGCAAGCAGATAAGACGCGTACGCAATCTGAGCGGACAGCCCGGCGCTACTTCACCCGCGTCTACGCGCGCCTGAAGACTGCCGACGCACCGTTTGCGTTCGTAGGGACGTGTCGTGTCGCTGTGGCGTCGCGTGAAGACGATCCTGGGCACAGACAGCATGCCTGCCACACGTCGATCACTTGGTTCGTGCGGTGGCTCGGGCAGAGAGTCACGTAAATCTGCCACTAGCGACGCGGGAGCGATGATCGCATGACAAGCGAACCGTTCATCCATCTGCTGCGCGATCGTTAGCGCCGACTGGTAAACGACCCATGCGAGAAAGTCGCCGTTAGATAACGAGCGAGCGTCGAGAGCTGCCGACGGGTTGCGCGCACGACCGAGATCTGCCGACACTTGGCGACGCCTCCGGATCACTTTCGCCGAGGAGCGCAGTCGAGGAGTGCCACGCTCAGTCGCACGAAATGAAATGCAAATCGTTCCGTCAAACGGAGCGAAACCAACCGATGGCTCAGCCAGTCGTCGCCTCGGCGTTCACGTCATGCGACGCCGGGCTGTCTGTTCTTCGTCAAACAAAGAGCTGTCCGCGCCGTCACCAATCCCTTCATCGAAAAAGGTATCCCCTCTACCGCCATCAATAGATAATCTAGCCACTCGCCTACGTGCCTAGACACACATACACACACATACACACACACACTCACCACACCACACACGCAACAGTGGCTCGCGTTGCAATGGTCCAGCGCCAGTTTAATACCGTAAGCCTGCTTGGAGCGTTGGGCGAATTCGAGTTCGAAGAGCTGGCGCCGCCACCGCCCCGCCTTCGAACGATTGACACTTGTCATTGGAACACGCGCGAAAGATGAAATTTACGAGACTAACAATGTCATAAATCGCAACGATTCACGTAGCACACTGACAACTGCGCCGCTGCTGCAAAATTACACCTGTCACCATCGCGCTCACAGGTGATTGGTCACTTGTCGGCGTACGAACGACTCAATTAAAAGAGTATGACGGATGGTTGCGAGACGAGCACGGCGGACAGCGAAAGGATACGAGACGCAAGAAGGATCGATGGAAGGACACAATGTGCTCGCCCATACGTACCAAAGAGTGTGGCGACGCGGCTTGGCGAAGAAAGCGCGATGTCGCTGCTTCTGGAGCTTGAGAAGGGTGCCATTCTCGCCGAGCATCTTTGAACACGATGCAGCGGTGATAGCGGCGGTAGCGCGCTGGTAGCGGTATACGAGAAGAGAGGTGGGAAGCGCTGGAGACTGGAGTCAGACAGAGAGAGAGAGAGGAACGACGTTCGACGCCGATTGCACCCGGTCGGAAGCGGGCGGGCTACGGGCCGAAGCAGGGGCGGATAATGCAGCGCGCCGCGATGCCAATAAACCACGGAGACGCGTGCCGAAGAGAGGGACTCGGCCCGAGATCGCAGTTTGGTCGTCGACTTGCAAAGCCACAGAACAACCGCAAACGATCAATGCCACCGATGACGCCGCCCGCCGCCGCTCGAACTAACAAAGCACCAGCCTACTCGGCATGCCCCTGCGACAAGCGGCGTCATTGAAATGTTCAACTCACAGGTAACAACACGACGCGCCTTCCGCCCCTCCGCCATGGCGGCTGACGGATTGCATCCGTCTTCCATCAACCCCCATCATCGATAGCGCGCTCGCCTCACCGCCCCCCTCCCTCGCCCTCTCACCGTCAGCACTATCCATGTAAGCGCTTGTCAGTGCAAAGACTGTGACGTAATTTCGAAAACCCAAAGCGATCTCTCGTGCATCGTGTCATTTCATTCGAATCATTCAATCGGAGCGCACGCACATTCCTGTCATCAAAGGGGCGGTAAGCGAAAGTTCACCTGTTGGTCGACTCCTCGGAGCGATACCGCTGAAAGCGCCAGTATCTGCCAAAGGTGGGTACACGATCGCGGAAGACGCCGGAATGGGTGGTGCTCGATCGCGGTCGCATGTTGAGCGCGACCGACCGATCGTGACGACCATTGTCCGGCGACAGCGGACACGATAGTGGCTGTTGGACGGCGGCGCGGAATCGACCGACCGCCGTCTTTTTGTCGCACTCCATTACAGTCGCCCAATAAACAACAATGACGAAGTTGGCGTTGTCGACAGTGGTGGTCGTCGTTGCGTCGCTTGCTTGTTAGCGGCGCACGCGGCCCGCCGCCTTTTCAAAGAGTCGAACGCGAGCACGCCTGCGCTCCACGGTAGCGGGCAGCCAGGGCGATCGACAACAGATCGAATACTAACTGAAGATTGCGCTGCGGATGAGCGCGAAGAAGAATAGGAGAACGGTGCAAAGATTCCTTAACGAATCCACTTCAGGACGGGAATGTCGAGATGTGTCGTCACGAGCGCGTGGCAGCGACGTCGTTGTCGTCGTCGTTGTCACCGTTGTGCGGAACGCGCTTGTAATCATAGCCGTCCGACGACGACGACGACGACGGTGACGGAACACGACTCGCCCGGTGGCCGACACCCGACAAAGAGACAAGGATCATAGAGCGCGAAGACAGGCGTATATAGTCGGCGTGTCGATTGGGTGGACGGACGGAAACACGAGCGCCGACGGCGAGTCAAGAGGCGGGGAAATCAAGATACAAAGATTAGCAGCGTGGCGACGATCGCCGATTCTCCCGACGCGTCCAATCACTGCACACAAGCGGCAGATAGAGCGAGTCCTGTGTGACACGTCTTAACGCAACGTATGATGATGGAGTAAGACGCGAACGACACTTCAGCAAGCTTGCTGTCTCGTCCCTATGACGCAACAGCATGTGCTAAGCAGTCGCTTCATAATATTCACTCGCGCGCACTCTCTCGCAAGGCCTCTAATTACGCCGAGTCTGTCACCTTTCATTTCATTCATCAAATTTGCAATAGTACACGTGTATTAAAAGTGTGAGAGTGTGTGTGTGTGTGAAGGTGACGCCACGAACAATCGATATAAGATTAACGACTCTTAATACGTGCTTCCTTTCGAAATTAATAGCACAAAGGTAGTCAACGAACCATTCGCTGATGGTCGCATTCACCCAGCGCGGCTTGAATGGATGTTCAGTACTCATCGAATGTTGCACATTCGCGCAGGCCCACGACTGATGGCGACGAGTACGTAGGTAAATTGTTTGTATGGGCGTCGCTCTATCGTTGTCCTCTTGGCCGCCGCCGACCGCACGCGGCTGTAAAGGAGACGAAAGATAAACGAAGCCGTTTTTAGGGCCTTAACAAACGGCGCCAAATAACGACAAATTGATGCTAAAAGGCGATCGTAAAGGAACGTAAACTGCCCCCGACAGTTGCTCGTCGTCGGCGCCAATTGCCACCACATTGCGTAGCCTAAATGGCCCAGGAGCAATGGCGCGCCGCCGCGGCGGGCACGACCGATCGTTGTCGTTGGGGAACGACTTACGTACTTCCGACGCAGAGATCTTGTGCGACGCGGTCATTGGAGCTCGGCGTGTCGTGGTGGCCGGTCCCCGGAGACGCACGCTTATGGTCGGGGAGTCGGTGACGCCTCGACTGGCCGGGGTTGAGCTGCTTCAGGCAACCGCGAACGGCGGACTGGCGCCACCACAAACGCCGTCGGCCTAGGCGATCGATTCACTTGGCACAAGCAGGCCGTCGGTCTTCGAGCACAATTGCCCTCTACACGCGCCGCCGCCACTATTTTTTCTCTCGGGACGATTCGTAGGGGTTTTGGAGCTGCAAGAGGAGGACACGACTAACGACCGGCTAACATCCGACGCACTCTTCGATCATGTTTAATTTAGCAGAAACACCGGTGGGATGTTGGGGGGAAAAGCGACAATAACGGATGCAACGCTTGCGCAACAACGCCTGTGCGCAGCTGAGGGGCGAAATGACGGGGACGACGCGAGAGATCGACAAATGACGGGGATCAATTACATTTGTGCCAGCGGGATTCAACAAGCAATATCAACAAGATGGGAACAATCATGGCGGCCATTACAGTTTTAACTGTTTTCCTGGCGCCGAGCCGAGAGCGCATGAGCAAGCTGCACAGGAGCGAAATCACCAACTGGTTTCTCCGCTTCTTCGAGCCACAGCGGCGCGGGCGGACGTCCGATGGGTCCGATGGCAATTTCTTTCTCCCTCCCGCCGTCGTGATTGCCACTCCGATGGCAACGATCGGTGAACGATTGCCATTTTCGCCCTCCGTCACGCTCTCTGCGACTCACAATCGCAGTCGCTACAGACGATTTCAAAGAGCACTATCACCTGCTGCTGCAACTATTTTTCATTCCGCGACGGCGTAGTGGGTACACTTGAGCGCCACTATAGTCGTTTGAATTATGAAAGAACGGAGTACGCATAAAATTAGAGTCAGGTGCTCTTTGTGCAAGAATGAAAATGGCTGAACAGATGAAGCATTCGAGTCTACGCGCGCCAAATTTAGAGAGGAAAATTTTTACTGTTGTTGATAGTTGGTACGGTTCGCGCATGAAGAGAGAGGAGATGGCGATGATGCTGAGGACGCAGGCGAGGAGGAAGCAGCTGCATCGATAAAGGAGGAGGACGTACGCGCAGCGCTATCATGGACTGCCGCTCTTCCACTCACATCGAATGGCTGTTGAAGAAGGAAACGCTTCCTGCTGCACAAAGCGGAGATGAATCAACGGCAGATTGCCCTGATTTGGCTGTGCGCGCAGATCTGCGAGTCAAGCGCGAGGCGTGCTCGCTTGGGAGATCTTCAGCGAGTACACTAGAGTTTGGATATAAGGACCTCATCATCATGATCTCTTGTACTATGCTATTTCCTAATATAAGAGAATGTAAGAGATTTTTTCGCATCCCCCTTTATTCTTTTCTGTGTGTTCAACTGTACATGGAGTCCTAGCCCGGCTCGAAAAACTTGAAGCGCACGACAAAGACGCTGCTCAGACTTACCGCTAGAATCTGCCACCCGCTCGCCGTCGACAAACAAGACGTGATCGGCTGGATCCAGGCAGCCGACAATCAGCCTGTCCGCTTTCAAGGAAATTAGTCCACCATCAAGTGATCGAGTCATTGTTTCCACAATTTCACTGCTTCTCGAACTACGAACTAATCGACGCGGTCCAATCTTTGTAAAGACCTATTGACTAATTTGAGTTCGCGCGTTCATGTCCTGTTTTTAAAATCAACTTGGCGCTTTGGATAGTTTTAAAAAAACGTGGTACGGTAGATGCGGAATCAAACAGCTGATCGATTTCACTTTTGAGCCCCACCCCCATCTGACATATCGTTCAAGTAACATATTTTGCTCAAAACGGTGTAAAATATATATATATATATTCTTGGTGCATAGTTCAAAGCGCAATTAGATATATCGACTGCGGTTTAATTGCAAATAAAATCAAGCATTTCAGCTGATGGCTTCGTCAATTGGCGCAGAAGGCGGCAGCAGCAGTGGCGACGGGGATGAGCGCCGCTTCCAACCAGGCGACTTGGTCCGGGTGCGTGTTTATGATCCATAACTTTGCAGATTTTTACGTAAAGCCGACATTGAACGGGCTTGAAATTGGGGATTAGCGGCTAAACCTTTCTTTTATGTTTGTTCGGGCTAATGCTGTGCGTATGAGACTTTATCTCATTATTTCTTAATGTTACGCTGAACTTGCCTAAATTAAAAAGTGGTCATACGAGACAAAATTGGAATAGTAGTTATGCAAATTTCACCTATTCGCTTATAGAGGAGGTCAACTGACGCATTTGTGCAATTTTTGAACAACTTGTATAATTTTAGAACTCCAGAGAAGTTGGCGTAGTTCATAAAGTTTTGGACAAAGGACAGGTGGATGTCTTATTCATCTTTCCATGCTGTCAAGAAAGCGACCAATCGTTAGACGGCGAAGATATCGACCAAAAACGTCAAATTGCCATCATTCACTACCCCATCAAAGAGAATAAGCTCGAGCGGTGTCTGACCGCTTGCTTCCTTCGGGGCGAAACGGCCGTCGTCCATCCCGATTCCCGCTTCGTTGCCTTCGTCAATGGAAAGACGTCCAAGATGGTCAATTATAAAGCGGTGATGCTTATATACTCAACAATTTTCGATCAGTAACGAGAAAAGAAGTTTTGATGTTGTAGCGAGAAAGGTTAATATTGTGAACGCCGCAGCGAACGTGCTCAATTTAGTTTTCGATATTAAGCGTGCTACGGTGTTTTCTTCGGCTCTCGATTAATAATGGAAAATTCTGACTATTTAGGATGTCCAAGTAACTAGCCATCTCCAGGAGAAATTTGGTTGAAGGGGTTGGCTAGTTACTTTGAGATAGCCTGAATTTCGCTGCTACAGTAATAGCGCGTTGGTTAAATCTGTCATTGTCATATTCTTATAATTAGCTTCTTTTTAAAATTATCTTTTGAAAGTAGGAAGCATTTGCAGTGGTGTGGTCAACTGGTCCGCATCGAGGATACGGTATTTGGCATGGTTACTGTAAGTGTAATCGATGTGGAGTCGCAAGAGGGGACAGCGAAGGAAACAATCGAATTGACACCAATGTCTTTAATTCCGGTACTGCACGACTATGAACGCTGGGAGGCATGCGACTTATATTCGACTCCATGGTACGATTTAGTCATCTATTGCCATGACGATTTATAGTCGAATTTGCCGATCAGTAACAAGAAACCTTTAAGTGAATAAGACAAACTGGTTCAGAAGTCGATAGCGCTTCTTTCTATCAATTTACACGTGTAAAAACCAAGAAACGACCTTTCTTGATGAAAAACAGTGTTCAAGCACTGAAAAGCGAGCTAATCTTTGCCAACTACGATTTCTGGCGAGATTTCTTGTTATTGGTCGAAAAACTTTGACTATACATTTTGCATCGTATTTTATAGTTCATGTCAGCATGCTGAATGTTATGATTCTAGGCGCGCTAATCCCCAGCGCAAGCTCATGTTTGCAAGATCGCAAAAACCAACTTCAGTCGATCTAAAAGAGTTCTACCAATCGATTGAAACAAAGAATGTTAACGGAGTGGATTCCTTTCTGAGCAAGTATCCGAACGCGGTGAGAGTATAATATGTGACGCCAACCAGAAGAGAACTGCTTATTTGTGAGGGTGGGATTGTGGAGCGCCAGGTTTCGTATTCACCAAATGGGATTTAGTAGGGCGCTATGCAAAGTACAGTTTGTCGATCACTCCAGGGGTATCTCCTTACAATAGTGAAATTCATTTATACCAATATTTGGGGGACTAGCCAGAATTACCTGTATAAGGAAATATCGGTATAAGCGAACCCGGTGTAAACGAATCCTACTGTATGTTAGTTTAATGAAATTGGCGTTTGATGACAAAGCAATTGGGGCGGTTGTTCAGGTGGATGTTGCTCTGGGACCGGCGGGCGAAACGGCGCTCATGTACGCTATCAAGACGAACGAACTGTCCACTGTGAAGCTGCTGTTGCAGTGCGGCGCCAAACCCCTGCACAAGAGCGAAGACGGCCTATCGCCATTCGACATCTTCTTTGAACTTGAAGAAAGGTATTTATCCCTTGTGATCGAACTCGCAGCCTGTTTGTCCTGCGCAGCTTATAAAGATATATGCTTTCCACAATTATACAAAAGTAAATTTCCACAGCTATGAGTACACGAAGTTCCCTTATTAACGACTGTTTAACCTCTTGCAAGTGCACGAATTTTACTGATAAAATGAAATGAAATGGCGAAATTTATGATGAAATATACAGTGGCGATGTGGGCATTTTGGAACGGCTTGTGGACCACGCGCTGCCTAACGCAAACATCGTGGGAAACAGCGGACTGACACCGTTGTTGGAGGCGATGGCGAGGCGGCAGTTGGAGTGCGTCCGCGTGTTGCTAAAATCCAAGCTCGTCAATGTGAATGCTCAGGTGAACTTCTGCCACTGCTGCTAAAACGGTCGTTACATTGCTGCGGCGTGCGGCCTGCGATCAGATCAAAGTAATCGCGTAATGGTGCCGTTTTAAGCATAATTTTGGTTACTTGCCCCACGTCGCAGCAGTGGAACAATCGCTTAAATTGCTCGAGTATGAACGAATCGTTTGTAGGACAAAGAAGGCCGCACCGCTTTGCATTACGTTATTTTGGATGATATTGACGAAGAGAGTGAGTTGCAATATGCCTCTTTGCTGCTCGACCGTGACGCTAAGGTTCTCATCGCCGACAAAAGCGGATTCACGAGTTTCCACCTCGCTGCCAAAGTCGGCAATCTTCGGTACGCTTACTGCGCTTTTATGCTTTGCTTTTTGCTGATCGCATGCGTGACTACTTGTTGTGGGGTGCAGTAGAACTAGTGATAGATGGGTAATATCAACGGTGATATCATAATTAAGTTTTTTCCTGTTATCTGTACTCGCATTGCCCGGTCTGTCCTTTGTTAATCTCATTTCTCTACCTCGCTCTCCTGATACTTATATGACTGTTCGTCGCGTTCGTAAATTGCTGCCTCAAACCCGCAACAGTACCTCAGCTTCATTCAAATGATCATTCCCCCTGTCTTTCCATTCGCTTTTTACACTGCGCCACTGCGGACATCTACGCGTGCTGCTCGAGCTTCTACTCTTTCTTCCGTAAGGCATTGCACATATTGTGAAATTGTTGGTGTGGGGAGAGGCTGTCAAACGATTATGACGAATTCTTAATTAATTCTTTCACATGCGTAACAAAATGTATGAGTTTTGATAGTGGACATCTAACAGGTTGCTCAAGCTTATGTTGAACAAACACAAGCGGGCGGTCAACGCAAAGAAGGAAAAGGACGGCTGGACAGCGCTGCACATCGCCGCTGTCAACGGACACTATGAAATTGTTCAGGAGCTGACCAAAACCGACCGGGTGCGTTTTCTCGTCGTTCTCACCCATTATCTTCACGTCCAGTTTCTATAGTTTAATTTTTCGATCAGTAATAACAAATCTCGCCAGGCACCGTAGATGTCATAGATGAGCTCGCTTTTCGATGCTAGAACACCGTTTTCCAGTTATAATGCTAGTCGTTTTTTTGGTTTTCCATGCGCGTTCCTTGAAAGAAAGAAGCGCTATCGATATTCACAGCAGTTAGCCTTATTCAGTCTATGATTTTTTTGTTACTTGTTGGAACGTAGTAAACAAAGCGATGTTGCTGAGGTATTTAAACCCTAGACGAACTAGCGTTAATACATTAAATACCGTAATCCATTTCTATTGCGAAATGCTGCCCTAAAATGTGTTTTAGCTCGTTCTTAGCTGCTTTCTCTCTCTATGCTGCTTACTATCTCATTGTTGTCTTGACCGTAAAACCTGAATTAAACCTCGCTCTTAATGGTTCGCCACAAAGACAAACCACAACATAAAAAACTTTGACTGTATGCTCTGGGTTTTAGTGTTCCACGTCGATCAAGACGGTCGACTGTCACACAGTGATGTACCTCACGTTGGTCGCTCTTAACGCCGAAGTCTACAAGCGGCACAATTCTGGTGTCGACAAGCCCACTTACCGCACCGATTTGTTTAGAGTGGTCGAATTCCTCGTTGATAGCGGCGCGTCTCTCGGGGTTTTCCACTAATCCAACCGTCTCCTCAACTCGCAATGTCTTTGCTTCTTCAGGAAAGTGACTCTGGCGACAATTCGCCTATTCACATGGCCATGCATCAGCTCTGTTGGGCGGTAGTTAATGGACAGTTGCCGAGGAGGCAGACTATTGAGAAGCTCCACATGCTGAACAAGGACGGCAAAGAGCTGGTTGGTGTTTTGGCTATTTGGTCAGTGGGTCCTTTCATGGTTTGTCTTCTCGAATACCATTGCAATGGAAGAATGAGAGGCTGCGAATGGGTAGGCCGCTTCCATTGTCCCACCATATCAGAAAGGACGTACAGTGGAATACACTTACACCGTTATTTGAGGGACCGACAAAAATTACCGGCATAAGTGAAATACTGGTAAAACCGAAACCGGCATAAGTGAATTCCACTGTAATTAAGAAGTATAGCGTGTAAGGATTTTGCAGAAGCTTGTTGATGATTTGCTGCCGATCTGTGGGGCATGGCCGCAACTGGCGGTCGTCTGCTTCTTCCTCGCAAAGGGCGCTGATGTCACATTGGTGAACGGAAAGCAGATGTCAGTTCTCGAATCGTCTCCAGTCGACATTCGCCTACTCCTCTATTCCTACCACTCACGCTTCATGTGCGTATTCCTATCAGTTATTTGCGAGTGCAGGGTTACTTTAAAATACTGCGTGTATTGGATTTTAGCATAATTAGTATTGCTTTTTTCTACTTTTAACAAGCTTCCAGCCAGTTTCAACAAACATACCATCGAACAGCTGCCACAAACTTGGGCCTATGTTATCGAAAGAGGGATGATTATGTTGTTGATTAAACGTGCACAAGTTTTGTATAATAGTTTTTCCGATATAAAATAGACATTGTTTATGTTTTAACTGAATAGATAGCTACTTATTTCATTTAGCATCAAGAGCGTTTCATCATCGCAAATCTCCAAGGACAGTAAGGCGGCGACCGCTTCGAAGCCAACGTGTCTATTCTGCGAGAATGAACCGAACGTGAAATTACATCCATGCGGTCACTCGCCTCCGTCTTGCTCAAAATGCTCCTATCGCATCGTGGTCTTTTGCATCTTTTCCAACAGCTCTAGGCGTTGTCCTATTTGTCGCCAGACGATCACCAAACAAACAGCCTTGGGTTTGTGTCTACTGTATAGTCGAAATTTTCCGACCAGTAACAAGAAATCATAGATTGAATATGGCATAATGCGTTGAAAGTTGACAGCACTTCTTTTTTTTATCAATTTACGCGCGTAAAAACCAAGAAACGGCTTTCATTCTTAATGGAAAACGGTGTACAAGCACCGAAAAGCGAGCTCATCTTTGCCATATTCCGTGTTTGGCAAGATTTCGCGTTACTGATCGAAAAATCACGACTGTAAGTCGTCCCTATCTTTGTCAATAAGTCGTTGCAGATGGAAGTCCCCTTCACACTCTAGCATCCATCAGAGAGAGTCTTAAAGTTTTTCAACCTTTGAGTCAATTGGAAGTTTGCTTTTTTTCACTCTTTTCTTTGATAAGTTTTCTTAATATGTGTACCATTAATTAGAGATATCTGCAGTAACGATAAGGTTGTCTGCTCCGAAATTTTTTAATCTGTTTTCTCAAATGCGTTAATTGTATAATAACTCATCTATGAAGAATATTTTATTACAGGAATTAATGGCGGCAATAATGTGTCAAATCTGCGTGGAACGTGAGACGAGAATAGTGTTCCAGTGCGGCCATTTGTTGTGCGAAGAATTCAGCGAGAAACTAACCAGATGCCCGTTCTGCTGGAAAAAGATTGAGACACGCACGAAAATGTATCGCCAGTAATGATTTCAATCGCTTCACTTATTTGAATCTTGCATTTTTTTCAGTACTCTCTCTTCCTGTGATCACAAGTTTTGTTTTTCTATCGTTTGATTTGCGCTCTGTGCTATTCTGCTTTTACTTTTCGTTATGTTCTATTCATATTGAGCATTCGGATGTTAATAGTTACAACAATATTATCAGCCGAGCACAGTAGCGCTCGGCCTCGTTTTTTTTATTTACTTGTGTTCACGCGCGACTATTCGTACTTGATGCAAAAGTTGGGTCTCCCAAACTGCTCGACTGTATTCGACTATCTTTGGCTCAAAAGACGGAAAAAACTGGTTTACGGTGCACTGTCAACCGCTGACCGTTGACTGTTGTAATCCACAGTCGCTGTTGCGCCATTCGGATCTCATTTGCTGTAGTGGCGCAGGGTTGAATGGTGGCAGCTACATATCGAAGTGACGCGTCGTCGGATACGAGAGTTGAATGCGGCTTGATATTCGTCCCGATTTATTGAGATATGTGTGACGAATCCACACAAACTGCAGATCCGTCATCCGGTCTTTCCAGCGCATTTCGATGGCTATCCATAGTTGAGTTGAATCACCAAACACGTTAATCCTTTAGAAAGTATGCAAGTTGGTGCCACGCTTGATCGCCTCAGGTCACATCAAAGAGTTGAAGGAGGGAAATTTCGGCCGGCGCATTTCTAGTGTAGCATTGTGTATTGTCCTAGGAGTTGCATCTTCTACCATAGCCGCATTGATATCCACGGTAAAATTGCTATTTAGTTGTTGCCGTTGATTTGCACACTTGTTGGTCCGATTCCATCATATCTTTCTCGGTTTGTATTGCGCTTTGTTGCGTTTGATACTACCGCTTCTCGTTGGTTTAGGATAGCCAAATATTCGTCGCTTGAGCAGGAATGAAACCTGTGCCGCCATTTTTAATTGAGACTGTACGAGGCGAATAAGGTGACGAGCGGTTTCTAGTTGGTACCTTCATTTTGATGATATAATCCCATTTTAATTTCTGATTTCTTGTACTAGGATGAAGAGTAAATTAACAAATAACGCCTATGAGCACAGAATTTTTGATATGAGCAGATATGGCTTCAATGAGAACCGGTATTAATCACTTTCATCCGATTTTTTGTAATTTTAAGTAATATTCTCGATTAGCTTCATCGCTGATTGCAAGGCATTGCCCCTTTCACGCTTTTGAGTAACGCGAAACATTATGAATCCCGTCACCCGTATTTGAAACTTTACCTTCTAATTTCTGGGCCGAATTGCATACATCTTGCGTCCTCATCTCATTAATATATAAAAGCGGCGTGAGGACTCAAGGTGTATGAAGTCCCAATAGAGGAGGGATAACTCTGCTCATCTACTTTTCTGCACATGGCACTAGGACTAGGGAGTTACTGGCAATGTCACTGGTCGTCAGGGTCGTTTACCCAATAGGGTAGCTGAGAAAGAGCGCTGATTTTAATGAGAGCTCTCCTCATTGCTCTTGTTCGCTCTTCCAGCTCAGGATTAGTTCTATTCCACGTATTTGAAGGTAAAATGGTGATTTCTTTGTTGACCAGCATTCTCAATTCGTTCCTTGTTCCTTTCGCTCAGTCTTCTGCTGTCAAGCAGTGTTTTGCCCATATCATCCAAAATAGTGATACACGTGAGCGCTGGTAGTTTTTGCGCTGTTTGTGCTAAATTTGCGGTCACTTTTTCCTCATCGCGCTTCCAAATATAATCCTTTGCATCATAATCATAAACGTCCTTGACACAAATTTGTTGAATGCGTTCGCATTTTTGCAGGTGATGTAGGAAATCAGGATAGGTTTCTTTTACAAAATAATCAGCAGAAAGCTGCAAAAATTTAACAAAACTGTTGTTAATTTGATCTGTAATTGATAGCCATGTTTCCAAATCAATACTGCATTTGTAGAATTCCACAGTAACGATTGCTGGCAATGTTACAATACCAATTATTGCACCGCTTTTTATTTCACATCGATCAAGTTTTAGAATTTTCAGGACTGGACAATTTGTGAAGGACAGTTGAGAACTGGCTTCAAATGTGCAGTTTAAAAATTCTAATGAGTGGAGCTTGCTCAAGTCACTGAATGATAACAAGTCATTTTGACAACTTTTGTATTTATTTATTGCAATTTCCATTTTATCAATGTTGCTGCATCTTTGCAAGTGAATCAAGAATTCCTTATTGAAATCTTCCCCAAATGACAGCTTCAAACAGTTGACAGAGCTGTTGCTAATTTGATCTGTAATTGACTGCCATGTTATCAAATCAATACAGCATAGTAAAAATTCTACTGTATCAATTGTTGGCAGTGTTGCAACCGCAAGTATCGTACTGCTTTCCATTTCACATTTCACGAATTTCAGATTTTTCAGGAATGGACAATTTGTAAAGGACAGCTGAGAATTGGCTTCAAATTTGCATCTATCAAATGTCAATGAATGGAGCTTAATCATGTCACTGAATGAAAACAGTATTGGACTTAATATTTTGGATGTGATGACTGATTCGCTATGATTAGATGCTTCATTCAAAATGTCCCTAGTATGTCTTGCACTATTTTTGAAGTCTCTCAATGTAATGTTTTGTAGATTTGTGCATTGTGAGAGAAACCAGTTTAGCAGATTGTCGTTGAAGCCAGCTGTTGTAGTGAATGCATCAAATGTGATATCCAGTTGAATATCAGCTATGCTCTCGAAATAACAATTCCGTTTCACTGTATTTATTGGCATTTTGTCGGATAAAGCGATTCGGAAAAGAAATCTCGAGAATTCGTTCATCCCTAATGTATTCACTATCGAATTAGGTAACAACCATTTGCTTGTAGGATCATTTGAACAAAAGCAGTAGAATGCAGCAAGAAATTCTTGAATGGTCCTATGAGGAAAGAAAAATGAAGTAACAAGTTTGAATGAATTGTCATGTTTTTTCTCTCTTCTCAAGAAGCCAACCTGTTCTATAATTGGTTGCAGATTAAATAGGGTGCAATCTGAAGATTTAAATACATTCTCCTTCAACTTGTGCAATGCCATATTGCCGAGACAATGAAGCTGAGGAAAGTGTAGGTAATGCTCTTGAATGACTTCAAATTTGTCATTGGAATCACTTATTAGCTCAAAAAGGGAAGGAATATCACGATCTGGAAAATTTTGTTGATGCCTATCAATGAGCCACCATATAATATTGCAGTACAATTCCAGTAGTGTACCATCAATAATTCTTTCGTGTACTAAGCAAATAAATGTGAGAAACAGTGGCGTTTTAGCAAGCTTATTCAAATTTTTGTTGCTGACTAGTAAAGCGTGCACTGCCTCAATTTTTTCAGCAGATTTATTTTTTAAAGAGAAGTGATTAGATATATATTTCCTCTTTTGCTCCTTGGTTGTAAATCCAAGAACTTCAGCAAAAATAAATCTTCCCTGTTGTCCATGAAACTTTGACAAGTACCCTGGCCTTGTTGTTAGCACAATATTGAACATAAGTGGTTTTTTTATTACACTTGATGTTAAATACGTGGTCAGTTCGTTACACTGCTTATCTAAGGACGATTCATCATAGCCATCTAGTAGAAGTAAAACTTTTCGCTGTTTACAGTAGCCTCTATTGCTTAAAAGTGATTTCAACACTGCGAGTTCTTCATATTCAATGTAACTCTTGGTATACTCGAGCACTAAATCAGCAATGTTCTCAAATGCATGCTCGCGCACTTCTCGAAATTCAGCATAAATAATCAGATCAAAGTGAGATAATTCTTGTTTTCCTTTTGCCCATTCATAAGCCAGCCTTCGCATTAGAGACGTTTTTCCCCGCGCTGGCTTTCCTTCAATAATCAGCATTTTTTCTTTAGCAAATGCATTTTTTAGCAATTCTGCATGATCCTGTAATCCACAAGAGCGTTTGTTGTTTGTTTCCTTTTCTTCTTCTATATCCTCATCATCTGTATTATCATCTGTATTCTCGTCCATTTCCGTACACTCCTGGAGTTCCAAAGCAACCCATGTATTTTCAATATCAAATGTAAAAGGCAATGAGAAAGGATTCGTTTTGCGAAATCGTTGCAAATACATCTCTATCAATGATTTTCGAACCCTAAATCATAATTATTAATGAGTGTAACATGAAACAAACATGATTATAGATAAGGAAAAGCAACTGAATTTCAGTTAATATAAAACTGCAAAACTGCTTTATGCATAGTGTTAGTTGGACATTGCTGCTTAAATATATCAATGTTGAGGAGGGTACTGAGCACCTATGAGCAACCTTTCAAGTGACAGTGGTATACTGGATGTTTAAAGAAATTTTTCGAGAACCTTCTGATACAACCGAGTTTGTACAAGAATTTATTTGAACTATTCAGAGATGACTGATACTACAATCCATGTTGGCTGCTCGATAAAGATTCAAAATATGTCGCATTCTATCATGTCCATTTCTTAAAGAATACTGATATTATAACTATCTGATCACGGTAAATATTTAATTAAAGTATTGAGCTTATTCCCCGGTGTCAGGCATGCAGAGACCGACCGCGGAAGACCATACTGTTGTATTAAGTGCGAACCCTTCTCCCACTGTAGAGCGGGTTAACCCGAAAAAGCAGACCCTGCAATTCAACGGGACAAACGCTAGAAATCTTAACTGAGCATATACGGAGTGGTCCAAAAAAGTATATGTATTTCCACCCGACCAGATTACGTCAAATTTTAATTAGACGTGTATCTATATATTCTAAATGATGTGTCGCAATTTCAAAGCGTTTGGTATTTTTTGATGGTCACACGAATAATTTATTTGAAGTGATCCAAAAACCCACAATTAAAAAAATTGTTACGATTTGATTTATGAAAAGCTTGACCCAAAATCATCCAATTTGGCTGAAACTTTATGAAAAATAATCTGCAGACGTTGGGGGTTTGTTTCAAAAAAGAATCATTGAATTCGGTAGTGGCCATGTTAAGATATGGGTTAGATAAGATAATGTCTCCTTTTCACGCGCGTTTCCAATACCCTTCACGCTTCGCATGTACTTGGCTTCAAAATAAGTGCTTATCTTTGCTTGCCCATATCTTGACAATGTTATGACCAAACTCAATAATTCTTTTTTCAAACAAACCCCATCTTATGCAGATTATTTGGGTTAAGTATTAGCTCAACCAGATCATTTTGGAATAAAATACTCAACAATGAAATCTTTTCGTTATTTTTGAAGTCACTCTATAGGTGCAAAAATCTCGCATTTTTTAAGTTGACAGAAAATGACGACCAATGGACCAATTTTAAAGATTAAAAATAATATCTTAGTTAAAGAGAGCTCAAAAAGATACAAAAAGTCGCATTGAATTTGGTCGCGTCTATCGGAGTTTTGTGTCATCAAACGTATATCGTTATTTATGGCCCACCGTGTAAAAGTCGTGATTTAGTCCTGATTTTGAATCACATAAAAAAAATTGCTCGTGTGACTATCAAGAAAAACCAATCGCTCTAGAATTTTAGCACATCATTTAAAATATATAGATACGTGTTCAATTAAAATTTGACGTATTTGGTTAATTAGTTCTTGAGATAGAACAAAAAGAAATACATAAACTTTTTTGGATCCCCTTGTACTTGACGTTTTAAACGAATGCGATGGTAGTTAACTTTTTATGCTATCATTCCATTATTTTGCATGTGCAATTCTATTTTATTGGGAGGCTGGCCCTTAATAGCGGTCTCCAGGCGTCAATTTGGTGTTAGAATATCAGGAAAAGAGATCGGTAGAAAAATTATGGTTCTCACATTTGCAAACCATATTCAAGTTTTTCAGTATCTGATAATATAGCTCTTGAAATATTTTCAAACTCATCAGCACCATTGTCATGTTTCTGAAAAAATAAAGGGCTTCAAGTTCATTGCAGTTGATCGTGAAATGGCGCATTCATAACATTACGACAACGAGATCACGTTAAGATGGATTTTCATGGTGTATGAGCCATCTTCATATGAAACAAAAATAGCCTGCAACTATTTTCAAATTAAAATGACTGTCCAGGGGATTTTAAACTGTAACCGTTGCTAAACATCACGTATCGCTCATTACAAAACAAAACATCTTCTACCCCTAAATAAAGAAGATAGAAAAGTGATGATTAGGGTTGTAATAGGGACGGGGAATTCCCCTCCCTAAAATTTTGATATTATCATACTCAGTTATAATAATTTATGATTTTAAATTAGTTTACTATAGTTTAATGTATATCGATACATTATTCTATATTTTAAATAATATTAACTTATTCTATTTCGCAATTTTTTGTCCCCGAGATCCCCGTTCCCGAAATTCCTCGTCCCTAGATTTTCCGGTTCCCCGTCCCCGTTACAGCCTTAGGGGTGATATCTAAGGGCGCTGTCAAACGCTCCACCACCCTAAACTAACTAACAACCCGTTCGCAGTGCACACCCCCATTCTCCTGCATTGCCCTCCAATGCTGTTCACTCACTCCAATATGGTCAAGAAGATTTTTCAGCGTTTTGAGCGGGCAAGCAAAATACACACATATGTTTTGAGAATGACTTTAGCCATAATTCCATGATTTGCGTCAGTTTTCTTCAAAGCCTGAACGAAACGTTCAAATGGTTTAAGCTCTTCTCTCTTTCTGAAGAGGATGGAGATCAGTTCACGGTTCCTATCTCGACGTGTAGTATATGATTCCTAAAATACTCTATATGAATTAGGAACAAGATATTATAAAGTATAGTGCCTTGATAGATTCCTTCTCTGCCGACGACAGAAGACCGGGTCGCAAATTATCTATAACTAACTGGGGATCCATACTTTTCATAAGGTCGACATTGTGATGCTCGATTGCTGTCTTTTTGAACTCGTCCATCGTTCATTAAGAGACTGAATAACTGCCGGCAGATGAAACAAAAAATTTAAGCAAAAAGCACGAATAACTACAACATTTTATACTCTCTTATGTATTGCTGTCGGAGAGTGAAACGCTACGAATTGCTGTCGCCCTTACTGTGACTAATGCGGCAGCAGAAACACCACACTGATAAGAAGCGCGCATGCAGCTGTGAAGCAATACCCTTTTGCGCACATTACTTGTCGCGCATTGAAAAGAGTAGTAATGTGCAATATCAGTGAATGCATACATATGTAAAAAAAATACGGTAAGTATAAAAGAAGAATACAGCTATTGATGCAATTGTACAGTGGCAGATACGCAATGTGCAAAAAAATTCCTCAACTCCCAACTCATTTCTGCTATAGAATTTTTTCATCGTATTTGTTCAATAACAGTCAACTGTGTTTATAACTAGGGCTGTAACGGGGACGGGGAATACCCCGTCCCCGGGGAATTCCCCGTCCCCGTCCCCGAAATTCCCCGTCCCCGGAATTTCAATTTGTCCCCGTCCCCGAAATTCCCCGTCCCCGGAATTTCAATTTGTCCCCGTCCCCGAATTCCCCGTCCCCGGAATCTGATTTTGTCCCCGTCCCCGAAATTCCCCTTCCTTAAAAATTCAAATTTTTTCGTACTCAGTCATCATAGTTTATAATTTCGATATTAGTTCGGTGTAGTTTACACTATGTCGATACGTTATTATGCATTTTAAGTAATTTTTAATTCATTTTTTTTCGCATTTTTTTTGTCCCCGTCCCCGAAATCCGCGTCCCCGAAAATTCCCCGTCCCCGGAATTTCATTTTGTCCCCGTCCCCGAAATTCCCCGTCCCCGGAATTTCAATTCGTCCCCGTCCCCGGAATCTGAATTTGTCCCCGTCCCCGAAATTCCCCGTCCCCGGAATTCCGAATTCCCCGCCCTCGTTACAGCCCTAATTAATATCATAGGCAATTGCATATGAAATGCAGCAAAGGAAAATTTGGCGCAAAAGTGTATAAGCTATATTTAGCCATTAATTTAATATACTTTGATTGGCGTTAATGAAATAAGTTTTGTGATAGATACGTGATCCGATGTACAAGAAGTTTTAGAGGTTTCTAACTTTTTTAATACCGTCGGCACTGTTTGCTTACCTTCGGCTCTATGGACTGCTTGCATCACGCACCTAACAGTAAAAATGTGTTCATGATAAGATATAACGGCGGATGTTTTACGATTTCAGAGTCCATATTCATGCTAAGGCAACTGTTATAGCTTGCGATGTCCTGTCTTATGAACATTCTAACACATCTAAGCTGCGTTCAGTACAAATAATATTTGTGATTTATAAGTAGGCTGGTAGCATTTTGGGTCACCTTCAGCAGTCTTTCCCTTCCGTCGCATCCTATCGGATTGCATAGCATTAGTCATCGTTCGCTCAAAAATTTTGTACTCAAAGGTTACGCAGAAGGCATGAGTTTTTCATCAAACCCTGATTATTAGGGTGATTCTTTTCATGAATAAGTTAAGCTGCGTAGCGCTTGGTCATTTTTAAGGGGATATTGCTGATTGATCAACGATTGTCTGTTGATCCCGCAAAACGAACGTATGAGGATTGCAGGAGAAAACGAAGGAGAAGTAAACAAATTCAATCCTTCAATCTGGACTTAATACTTTAGCAGAACTGCCGTAATTTCGTATTATTGAGATTGGTTCTTAAACTCCCCTGTTATTCCAGTTATTTTGTCATGGCTACTGCTGCAAAAAAGACTTCACACATTACAAAACTGCCTGGAATTGACGATTTACACTGTTTCTCACTTCATCCCAATGGCTCTGCTGCTTACTTCTTCGATGTTGTGGAAGGATATCATATTAAAATGAACCTTGCAACCGGACAGCAATCATCTATAAAAACAAAAGAACCTAATCAAATCCGACGTGAACATGACTTTTCTGATCAAATTACTGTCATACGCCAGCAAACGTATTTCAATTGCGCGCTATTAAAAGAGGAATCAACAGGAAGGCTCTTCATTATTACCTATAGTTTTAAAAATGGTCGTACTTCGATTATTGATGAGCGGTACATAAACATTAATGGAACCCCAGATACCGCAGAAGATTTTGTTCAAGACGCTGGCGGAGAAATATTTTGTGTTTCGTACTGCAGGATTGGACAACAAACAGTTTTCAATGCTGCCCAAATTTTTATCGATAAAAATGGTGCTTTTCAATCCAACGTGATAGCTAATTTTAGGTCATTGAACGGCGATTGGGATTATCCTTTCATTCATAACGGCAGTTTGTACTGGTTATCCTTCAATTCAACTTCATATTTGAAGCGACTGCTGAGAGTTAAACTAAAAAACGAGAACAACGGACGCTGGCATCAGGGCGAAAAAATTGATATAACGAAGCATTTTGATGATTTGCCAGGCTCCCAATCAATTTGTTTCACACAAGCAAAAGTAATTGGCGAATTTGTTTTCTGTTTCATCAATGTTGAAAATTCAAATCAATACACATTATTTTTTATCGACTTAACAGAAAAATGCGCGCAAAAAGTGCCATTTGACATGAAGAAACATTTCATAAATAAAGATGTAAGCATGGAAATTAGTAACACTGGCACCTTGTATTTGCACGGAAATTGTGGTTTATCGAGGTGTCGCGATAAAGCTCACCTATACGTTATCGATATTAAGGACATTATTGTAAGTACTAATGGCTAAATTTGAATCTCAACTGTCATCATGCTTAATTATGTTCACAATAGTATTTCACCCTATACTCCTGAATTTCTATAAATTATACAAAACAACAAAGTTGGGTAGTTTTGAGACAGAGTCAGCGACAGTTCAGGGAGCTCTTTGTTAAAACTGAGAATTTAGAACTGAGGAATATAGCCGCTACCTTATCATACACACATGAATGAGTTTTAGTTGATAATGAAGCGGCACATAAACTCTGTAGCTCCATTCTTGATAGTTTTATGAAACAGATCTCGAAATTTATCCATCTCCGCACCATATGTGTTATCAATTTGTTAATCTACAATATAAGTAGACATAAAAGTTTTAGAAGTATCTCTGAGGATAAAAAATCTGCAGACTTTAAATAATTTTCCCGCATTTTAACCCAAGCCCTCTTGACTCGGGAACCCAGAGTATTAGCCACCCAACGCCCAACAAGCATTCCTTATGCGCCTTTTTTTGTCAAACTGAATGAAGAAAAGTAGCTACAAAATGAGTTGAAGCCAAATACAGAAAACAGGTAACTGTAGTTGACCTCTTCAGAGGATTTTTAATTTATCGTTTGGAATGCCAAGTTTCCTAATTTGATAGTCAGGGGCCTATTTCATAAAACTGTTGCAATTGCAGAGTTGCAGAATTGCGGAATTGCAAGTGCGGTGATTGGTCATTTTCCAGTTTTTTGCAGTTATTTTTGGTTTTTTGACCAATTGCCGCTTATGCAATTCCGCAATTCTGCAACTCTGCAATTGCAACAGTTTTATGAAATAGGCCCCAGTTTGCGGTTTTCACTTGCAACTGGTTAATTAAGCCAACATTTTTACGATTAAAATTTAACTGCGCCCAAAATTTTTCGCAATAATGAGCATATGATGAATAACTTGTAGTTTATTGATAGTCAGCTTATAGATTTGTACCTTCTTGAGTCGTCTCAAAGTTTTTTAACAATGAATTCGCATTACTATAACCTTTTCCCTCCAAAAAGAGCTTCGCTTGCTTATTTCCACTTTCTGCCACCCGTAAAGGTGTACGCAAATATTAGCATTTACATTTCAAAGTTGTGCTCTGTTTTCAAAACTAACTTATACTTAATTTAGAAAAAACCGGCAAGCCAAGAAACTGTTGCTGCACTTCTACGGTCTAGTGTAACTGAAAAACGTATCGAGTGCGGTGTCTGTTTTGAACAGTATGATGCCGCAGCAAAATGTCCGAGAATGCTTTCTTGTGGACATACGTTTTGTACCAGTTGCATGGAAATTCTTATCAAAACGCAAAGATCAAATATTGTCTGTCCCACGTGTCGTAGTACTCACAGAATTAATTCGATTTCGACTGTACCGAAAAATTTTGAACTTATTGGTAAGTTTCGCACATACACTTTTGAAGTAACTATGAAGCGACAGATTTGTGAAAATTTTAAAATTAACTTTTTTGAATTCCATAGATAGTCCTCTTGAAGAAACCAAAATCTTTAATATTCAGTACAGCAAAACAAATAAAAATATTCTTTGAACTGAGAGGCACTCATAACCTTTATTCCTCAACAACCATCTGTAGCGTATTAGTAGAACCTACCGAAATGAATCTGATGCAAAGTGACGTAGGACTAGACAAAGGCGTTAGAACTAACAGACCCCATACGAATGCTTCGACTAACCGACCACTGGTTTCTGAATTTCGAAACGTTCACTATCTTATCTGGCTGAAGCGTTAAGTAAATTTTAAAGCGCTAAATCGCGAACAAGCTTTAAGAGCGGAATGAGACACTCGGAATATTATCTTCTGAACCCAGTAAACTGTTTTCACTCATGAAAGCAAAAATATTATGTAATGTTACAATTAATGAGAATCAGTCAAAATTAGTACTTTGTTTGGCAATTTAGGCGCTCTCGACAGTTTAACGATAAATGTCACCAGTGGTGAAGAGGCGGCGCCGTGCTCAGAATGCAACGAACCGATATCGAAAGCCAAGCTGCGCTATTGCACTACATGCGTGTATGGCGGCAATCATTCTCTAGTAAGCGCGGCTGAATCTAATTCAAAAAAAGAAGTTTCAAAATAATGGCGTTGGATAATTTTGTTCAAAGGATAACGAAATTTTTTGAGATTTATCCAAACTACTTCGTTCCTGAAAAAGTTCAAAAATTTACCATATTTTTGCAATTTGCGGTATAGTAGTATTTGCTTTTTCCAACCTAATGCTCAACAACTATTAGCGGCACTTAGACACTAACACCGATATTAGAAATCTATACCGCAAAAAACACCACGCTGAAAGAAAATGTTGGTCACAACTGTAAACAGATCACCAAATTGCTATCATTCGCATCATTATCAACTCTGATACTGTTCGATTTCAGATCTACAGTGTTCTAACTACAATTTCCGCTTAAATCATTAATTTTCCCAACTAATCTATTTTGAGTATTATTATTTCAAATGCCTGTATGTTTATTCATTAAAGAAATTCTCTTGTCCATGCAAATAATTTTCCGTATGTTTGGGTCTTCAAAGCCGATGTCGCTAAATTATGGTTAATATCACCCGAACACAATGGCATAATTGAATATATGAATGGAATAATTTACTACATACATGATGCCAAGTTTTTCAGAATTACATGTTCCTGTGCGCCGAATGTTGCCTGAACAGACACAAAAATCACGACATTCGTGCGCTACTTGATATCCCTAATCGAAGAGGACCGCCTCCAAAGAAATATCACTGAGAAATGTTAGGTTAATTATTATTTTCTGTTCAGCAAGAATTTTATATTGATTGCTTCTAATTGGCAAACTCGTAATTAAATGATGCGCAGTACTTATAGTGTGATCAGTGACGAATGATAAAGGATTACGTTGTTCCGTGACCTGTTTGGTACGCGTTCGTTCAGAAAAGCTCAGCATAGCACACGAGACGCAAATTATGCTGATGGACGAAAGTTTGGCACCGCTGACAAGAAAAAGCATGCTTAAAAGAACACTTCTGTTTTTTTAATAGCTTTACAATAACTAGACCAATCTAGCTGAAAATTTATGCAAGTATACTAGTACTGTTACTATATAGCTGCGCAAAGTTTCAACAGATTCTGTTCATTTTAAGGGAGAGATATGATAAATTTAAGACGCATCAATTTTTTTGAGCAGCTCAGAAAAATTCGATGCATCTTAAATTTACCTAGTGTATGTGCGTCGAACTTTGAATCGAAAGTCAGTGTTTATAATGACGATTTTTGATTCATTCTGAACTTATTCTCTATCTTTTAAACATTTTTAATACTTAACCAACTCATTCGATGGAATGTTCAGTTATTCTTATCAAGAAATATTATTTATTTTATGCGCTATACTAAATAGTGTCTTTTTGCGATGCATGCCGACTCGCACTGATAGTATAGGGATGGTTATATACATTCAAACAGTCACAATGCAAGCATTGATGTTCCATCGCATATTACACGCGCTCATGTAGAAATGTGAATTATTTTTGATTATGCACGCAGATTTTCAGTAGAGCTTTGAATAATTATGACGGAACCAAAACCAACTATAGTACCATGATCAAATCGAAATTGATTCAGTTTTTATTGATGCTCTTTAATCGCAATGTATCCTTGCTTCGTATGATGCACGAAATGACACTGTTAAAATCAGACATCGCAAATTTGAGCGCTTCGAAAGACGAGCCCTACGCAGCACGGCGTTCACTGGTCAGCGTCCGCCGCAGCGCTCTGGCTCTACATTTTACATGTTTCTTGTAGTTTTAGCAGTCACCATATTTCCCTCCTTCATCAATACCAAACCTATTGGTGCAGGTTGTCCATCAAGAAGCGATACAATTTGCTTTTAGACAATTGCTCAAAATGCATCAATTAATCTAAAAGTTACTGTTTTTTGTGTGGATTTTTGAAGAAAACGATTAAATTTTGTTGTTTCGTAGTCAGGATATAAGCCAAGCGCAGACGATGTCTAATGTAAATGGTAATTTCCTGCAACGTGCTTAGAATATTTTAAATTGCACAAAGCAAACCCTACCTCGCTATGTTGGAAAATGTTACTTAAAGTTTAATTTTTTTGATAATTTTTCGAAATAACTCTTGGCAGTTTTGTAGGCCACGAATCGCTCCGCAGTTTAGAGTAGCCACCTTAATCTACCATGCGCTCTTGGCCCAACTTTTTTAGGGAATATTGCAGGTTAGCTATACGGAAACCGAGTCGCTGTCCAATTTTATGACATCATGGAAAAAATTAATAATGCCATTGCAATTGTATCGCTTGGATGCAATAAATATATTTGAAATCTTGGCAGGTGGGATAGCTGCTTAGTGCGTTGCTCAAAGCGGAGTTCATTTCACAAACATACTACTGTTTTTCTTTGCAACTGGCTTTGTGCAAAAAATTGTAGTTTCACTCGCGCGCGTTGCTAAAGAATCGCGATATATTAGCCAACTATAAATGCAGTTTTTTCGAATAATCAATATTATTGCTTAACCTCCTTGGGAATTGTTAGCAAATTCCAAACAGTATACTAAATACTTAAAGAACGTAAAAATGTTGCAGATAAATGTCATTCAATCCGCTGTTAATATGAAATTGAAATTTGTCTGCGCGTCAATCCTGGGATGCGCAATTCTATTTAACCAAAGCGCTGCGAACTGTACCACCGATAATCCAGAATATTCTACCACAACGCAAGAATCTCCAGAGACAAGTCCCTCAACGAACAGCGCGCAAATAAAACCCCCAATACAGAATCGTGACAAAATTTTTAAGTCATGTAAAGATATAAATGCTTCTTCAACCTCATTTATTTTTAATAAGGTAAGAGAGCATTGTAATAATTTTGTATCTCTATCTAGTATAGCTTATGAATATTTATCGTTATTCAAAATATTAGATTTTATTTTGCAAACCAGTAAAACTGGTTTACGTTCAAGGTAATATATTTTTCTTGACCACATATTTTTCATTTGTTAAACAATTTTTCATTTTGTACAAATTAACTATAAGGAATACTTAAAAAGGACACTTACTCTAGGTTTGAGCTAAAACACCGGTTCAAAAATTATCCTTTATTAATATCATTTTCCAGCTTGTAAATTTTCAGGATTGCACTGCGACTTGTAACGGTATCAGACGATTTAAAGTGATCCTGAATAGCGGGGAGTATTGTGAAAAGACTGTTAAAATCATAACGAAGACATACAGAGCGAAGGGTACATGCGGTTCTACTGGAAGCTGCAAAACATCGTAAAAATGATGCCACATTGGTTATGAGAGGGTTCGTTTATACATATTTACTTTGCTTCTTTTCAATCAAAGAGATGTTATAACAATATTAAAAACAAGCTTGAGGTTGGGTAATCTTTTCGTTTATGTTCAGTTTCCATTGAAATATTCTTATGAAAATTTCATTATTTCGTAAAAATATAGAAAACCCTTGGCTTTTTTCTTTCTTTAAAGCTATTTTATGATTTGATTCATCTCATAAAACACCTAAATGTTAATTTATTTTAGTTTCCTTTGGAATAATAACGAGGGACACCAGCAGTTTGAGCTGCTTTACAGCTGGGTCTTTGGCTGATCTGAAAATGTGATTAATATAGGGCTATTGATACCGTCGTCGTATCCTTTTATTACATATGTTAAATGCAATAAATATAGACATGCCAGTGCTTCCATTCTGAATAAAAAGAAACACCGCAGCGACACGATGAGCAATCAAAGAAGCGCTTTGAAATTATCTCTATACAGTCATACTATGAAGTAGAGCATTGGAACTTGTCTGCATCATTGTTTAGTGTATGCAATCCATGTTTTTGAATAAATGAAAATATCCATATTCTCTTAAATATGCTACATTTGAATGTCCTCACCTGTTCCATACTTCCTCCTTACTCAAAAACGTCACATGATGAGCTCTATGAGCTTTGATTGTGTATTATGGAAATGTTCACTCAGCAAATGCGTTCATTTCGACACCACAATTCAACCGGATCAAAGTCCGCTTGAATAAGCACCAAAATAATTGTCACTGAGTGTTCACTGTTCATCCTTTGTTCTGTCTCGCTGTACCAGGCGATTATGCCATGTGCTTTTGCAAACAAATGAAAAACTAGGTGCAGACTTCGATAAGCTCTTACTAATGGCCAGAACAGGATGAGAGATTAACAAATTTGATGACGTTTCTTCCTCTTTAGGGCACATATAAGAGCGCTGCAGATCAACTGCATGTACATTGCTGATCCTAAGTATTCCAATCTCTCTACATTTCTCCCCTCAACAGCGCAGCATGACCATGGGCGAAAACGCGAAGATGCTGATGGTTGTCATGGTTGCTGCTACCGTGGCCATCGTCTCGTCCAAGCCGCCACTGCTAACCGTTTTCGGGAGCGGCGCCCCTGTCGGGAGCGGCGTCCTTCTCGGCAATGGCGCCCCTGCAGGGAATGGTGCTGGTGACGAAAACGAAGCCACGAAAGCAAAGAAAATCATCGATAAACTCCAGCTCACTGCCACGCAGTTGGCATCTATCAAGACAGACATCCCAAAAGCCATTCAGGACGCCGCGAATGACGCCGACGCAGTGAAGGCAGTCAAGAAAGCGATTAAAAATATCTTAACGAATGCCCAAATCAAGGTTATTAAGGCTAACCAGGAGAGACTGAAGAAAGCTCTCGAGAATGGCGACCAGCTGGGTCCTCTAGCGGCGTACAAAGATGTGCTGCTGCAAGTGATCGATAAAATAGACAACTGAGCATGACTGCTACTAGAATTACTTAGATGCTCATCTAATTATAACGCTATTGTAGTCTGTGAACAGTAACTCGGCAAGCTCTTTCTCAATAAAGCGCTTTTATGTCTGTTGCTCGTTCACATAGCAATTTTCGGACCAACCACCATCTACAATCAAAAAATTTTTTAAACAATATGCAAGCTTTAAAGGAACAGGCGCAAGATTGGCAGTCACACAAATTCCCACCGACGCATGTGGGTAAATGTAGCGCGCTAAAAGCAATTTCCCTCTTTGATCTGTCCAATCAAAACTGTATCGACTGTTGAAAACATCACCGTGAATTTGCTCAGCTCTTATACAGGATGTCCAGAAAGTTCCCCGACAATCGAATTTTTGAATAATTTCATAATTTGCCCAATCGCTTCAGATTTGGAATTTTCATGTGTTTTTGTACAATTGTGCACAAGGTGACCCAAAACGTTAGCTTCTGTCAGCAACGGCTTGATTTAAAAGCAATGGCTTCAAATTAACGAAAACGCGTTCATTTTTGGCACGTATTATGGATGGAAAAGTGAACGTTACAAGTGTATAACTTCATAAACTGGCTATGACTGTTTAGAGTTAATAATCAAAGAAGACCTATTTCAAATGAGCTAGAAATCTTTACTTGAATTATACTATTCAATGAGCACGATTCGACAGAAGCAGATCGTTGAAATTTGTGTTTTGGGCAGTGCAACGACTTTTGGCACATTTTCCGGTGCATCCTATTACGGTTTCTTGACCACATTTTGACGAATATTGATTTATAAGTAGAGAATGATAGCTCATTCGAAAAAATTAGTATTACTTCATTAATATCTGAATTCTGGCAGCATCTGAATCGAGAAATCAAGTTCTATAATTTTTTTCCAACAACCTGCTTGGCACACCGTTAGTATGTAGCATTTACCATTAGCTACTTGTGGATAACAAATTTTTATATAAAGAAATATAGCTTGTTGGAAAGAGCAAATTTATTATTATCAACCTTCAGAATTCCATGTGATATCTGCGATCGAATTCTATAAACAATGGTTTGGATGACTTACAGGCATAAAACGAGCGACAAATAACAAAGAGAAATGGAAGCCACGTAATCCACTGGGTCTCTTATTCTTATTACTGAGCTGATGAGCAAGCAAAGGCTTGTCACTTAGAGAGATTCTAGTGTGTTTTCAAATGGTATCTAATTTATATTGATCCAATGACACATCTTTCCCACACGCTTCATTAAAAAAAGTGTACTAGACTTCTTAGTCACCCTCTTTGTTCCCTACTATATATAAGCTCCCTGCACCCTTTCCTTATTTTTGTTGCACACGTCCACGTTCCTCACATAAAAGAGCACAAAATTATGTTTCTAATTTCGTTCAACATCAGCAATTATGTGAAACATATAATTGCAGAGTCGATATGAATACGGTGATAAGATCGATAATTGTGACATTCAGATGAATTAAAACTTGTTAAGTGATTCACCAAACACTCTGTTTCCAAACAACAGAACTATTCTGTTCCTATCAAACACAAAACGCCAAGCACGTGGACCTAGATTCAAATCAAACAGAAAGTATGAATACTGTTTTTGCTATGAGCAAAGTTTTGTATGAATGCCCCTATGACTGTAAATATAGGACAAGAGCTACAAGTAACTGTGTTGCTATTTGACTATTTAATGTGAATTTTATAACCTGTCAGCTGCCTTGAATTGTATACAGTCAAGGGCTTATATACCGTGGGTCAAAGGGACCGGCCAAAAATCCACGGTATAAAGACCCCCACGGTATAAAGCCACCTGGTACAAAATGAACCGTAGATGTTTTATTTACAAATCACTGTGACAATATACCCACGTAATGTCACAAACAGTAGAGAGCACTAGAATTAGTTCGCATTTGCAGTGAAAAAATCGGTAATCGACGGTGGCATAGTAGACACAAGGAGAACGACAGGAGAGAGGGAGAGAGAGTTGCCAGTAAAGCGCGCAGTAGAGCGAGATGCGGGGAAATGACACTACGACTCTCAAGGAGGAAAGACTCTGCCAAAGCAGTGAAAATTAGCCTCCATTGGGACAATACGTGCGTCGCTCTAATGGACAGAGGGGATGCGGGTCATTTGATCATCCCTACCGCGCGAAGGCTACCAACAGCCAGCGCCAAAAATGACCGACGTTATAAAAGCCCTCGGATCAGTACTAAAGTCGATCTAGGGACCGGCCAAACACCCGCGGTATATACATTCCCACGGTATAGAGCCCCACGGTATAAAGCCACCTGGCTCCTGTACAAAACATAGTACACTTTGTCGGGACCGGCCAAACACCCACGGTATATAGACCCCCACGGTATAAAGCCCCACGGTATAAAAGCCTTTGACTGTATTGCATTCGCAACCAATAGTTAAGCATGTAATTCTCGATATAGTGTGTATCGCATATATCGTGTCTTATATTTTGCTAATAAAACTTTTGTAAAACTAATAATTCAAATTCTGCCAAAGGTGTTAGTCCTTCTATCTGCTCTCGATTTCACAACTTGTCGTGGAGTTTATTGAATGTACGTGAATGTGGTGATAGAACTGTGTGTCGATTCAATGGGCGGGTTTCACATCGCGTACTTTAGCTAAAGTCGGACTTTAGGCCTATCCTTTATCATTGCGTAAAGTCGGACTTTAGGCCTATCCTTTATCATTGCGTAAAGTCCGACTTTAGCTAAAGTACGCGATGTGAAACCCACCCAATAATACAATTACAATCGACTCAAAATCAGGTTGTCAGGGCACGCGTGGTTGAGAGTAGCTCATTTCTTACAGAAGAGGCGAACGCGATAAAATTATGAAGCGAGCGAGCATGATTATATTATGATATTTTGGTCTTTGAACAGATTTTGATTAGGCTGGGGGCTCAAAAACGAATTGTCCCACGCTCCTTTCACCGGTCTAGGCTCTGCCCAGCACGCATTCAGCTGATATGCATTGTTTTCAAAAATAGTAGCGTAGAGCTGGGACGCGGAACTTCTGACAAGATCGGTCGGGTACATTGGCGTTGCCAACTTTGTCATCACTGAAGTAATGATAGACAGAAGGAGAAGTGACTGAATGATTCGCAATGCCTGTAGCTCTGGAAAACCATAAACCGAAACAAATTTTACGAACTCGTCTTTTATCCCTTCATCTCTGTCCCTAATTGGCTTGCCAAGCGCCACATTCACCGCGTGTGATTTCTGCCTTGCCCATATTGCATCACGTGCCATGCAGTCAGCGTGACAGAATCCAACAAAAAGTTGCCCTACTGGAAAAGAAATTTGGCACAGAGAGCAGTGAACATTTGTGAATCGTCGCACTACGTTGTTCGAGTGCGAAATGGTTGCAATTGCGATTTGTGGTCGCGCACTTTTGAAATCGTAAACGCAATTAGCTGTATCACAGATTTGCGAAATTCATAAAATTGAGTAATAAGTCATAGAAATGGACACTCATGAATAATTTTGGGTCAACCGTGTCAATATATTATACACCAAGAACATGCTGGTGAGTTAGCAGCGAGTCGAATAAAGAACAAGCATGCTTCATCAAAGAACAATTTGATATTTCGTTGACTGTACCGTGAATCTCAAGTTCAATGCTGCATGCAAAGTTCAATGACATATTTACATCTATTCTTTGCGCTCTTCCTTCGCGAGTATGGCAAACGGATAGCAAGACCGAGCTCTTATTTGTTACCGATGCGAGAGTGATTGACGTAGCAACCATCAATATTGGCTAATCCATGCATGCAGCGCCTATATCGGTTGATTACGAAAGGAAATGTCTGTTCAGCATCATTCTCCACTCGCAGTTCATCGTGTTTGTTAGCGATTGCTTGAAGCTCTATGCGTTCACTTGTTTCAGCTTTGAACCATTTCCTCGATGCGTCATTTTCCCGATTGAATAACGAGATTTGAAATTGTTTCTAATTGAAAGCTGGACACTTCCGCTGCTCAGTACAGCGAGTATTATAACAGAGTGAGATTGCAAGATTATAATTAGTAATATTCAATAGGGTGAAAAGGTGTTGTTGGGACACTTTGTTCGAGTCTATCACGTTGCTGTCTTTCTTCCGACGTAGTGCCTCTTCTACGCGCACAAATATGAATGAAATAACTAGCGAGAGCGGTCTGTACATTATGCCGATAAGGCCAATCGATGTTATCATTCTGTTCTGCATATGGTTTGGCTCGCTGCTTGGAATAGTTCTCAATCTGCTGGTCATGATGCTCTCACTGGTGAGCAAGGAGATATCTGGGACATACATGTTTTACATTTTCAATTTGGCGTCGCTCGATTTCCTCAGCGCCGTCACGTGGGTCATCACTGGGTACTACTTGACGTTTCACTGGTATCAATCGGAGAGCAGTCCAGCTCTCTGCTATGTGCAGATGCTGGGAGAAGATTTCAGCATTACGGTAAGTCTTATTTCATTTTAGTGATGGAGCAATTTTTTTATAAGTTGACAGCGCGTAATATTTAATTTATACTTGGTATAACGCATCTTACACGTATTTGAAGATGGGATCGTAGAGAAGACGATCAAATTCTCGGCGCCTTCTGTCTACCGTTTCGGTTTAGGGGTGACTTTGACAGGAATGACCTCGGAGATTGGCTCAAGGGAATCTTATTGCTAATATTTTAACAGCGCAATCATTTTGCATTTTTTATAACTCTTTTAACTTTACTCTTAAAATCCACTTAAAAGTATGGCTAACTACGTTCCTTTAAACAGATAGAAAGTAATTTTTATTCAGGTCACAATCCTGGCGTTGATTCCGATGAGCATCCACCGAAGACTGGCAATTGATTACGCAAACCATGGGTGGTTCAAAATAGTCTTTGGGAAGATTGCCATCATCTTCTACTGCTCTTTGGCATACATCTACGGAATCGGAATGGGCATCGTTCGCTTCATTAATACTATAACTCTACCTTACCAGCACGCCCCAGATAACCGTGCCTGGTGCAATGCCACTGTTCAAGATCAAAAGGTAATTTTTATTATGACGGTCAGCTTCGTGTTACATGAGCAACATTGATTGCTTTCAACTCACCATTTATAATCCGTCAATTATTGTTCTTGTTCCTTTATTATAACATGAAAACAATATTCAAAGCGAAAAACGGAAACGTCTCACAAAACACTATCAGATTTTTAAGAAACGTCAAGAGATACTGCTCAAACAACCGCGTAATGTATGCTGAAACTCAAGATTTTCTTTAAATTTTGGAGTTTCGGAGATCCCCAGTGCGACCCAATTAAACTTGATTCCTACAACGGCGATTCAACTATGTCCTGCAAAATATCTGTAAAAGTTGATAACGCTGCTTAAATGCTCACTGATGCAGGTTGACGATGTCCAAAAGTACGTCGAAAGAGTATTTCGCTATGGATCACTAGTGCTCGTGATGATTTTGGTACTGTCTTTATACTTTCGCATGCGAAAGCATGTTCGCCAAATACAGCCTACGCAGGCGAATGGAGAAAACACACAGGAGTCGAAAAATCTCGCCGTCGCCATTTTGATGCAAGCAATAGCATCTTTAATTGGGCATTTGCCTATCGCCATATTCTACGTCTTCTACTTCTACACAACCGTGTTCAAGCACACTACGCAGTTGTTCATGTTTTACGTCATCGATATCGCTCTCATTTTTCACATCAGCAATTACGTTCTCGATCCCATTATGACGCTATTTATGGTGAAGCCGTACAGACGGGCATTCAAAAAGTTGATTGACAAGATAAGAGGGACCAAAACGACTGTTCCGATTATTGCAGCGCCATATGGAACTGGAAACGGGAGCAAGCGACTCAGACCAATAAACTACGAGTCCCCTATATAGAGATACACTGTAGTTTGCAAGTTTTGTTGTTAATTCTTTATGAAATTGGATATCTCGTTTAGATGGCTTGATCCAAAGAACAAGGCAAATGGGATCAAACATCCTAGGGCGAATTTATGCGTCTTCATAATCATTGACCACTCTATCCTAACGATCAAAGTTCTTTGTCAAAAGTTCGATCAGAAAGTGACACAAGCGAAAATTTGATTATTTTATAAGGTTATAATGATTCGAAACTTTGACCAAAAACGGTGTGTGCATAAACATATCGCTGTCGTACAAGCAAAACTGCGAATCAATAATTATAGTGAAAGTAATTTCCATTGTATGGCTATGCATGTCAATATCTATCAGTGATCACGGTTAGAGACGCTTGAAAATGTGACTGGAAGAACTATAGATCTTATTTTATGCTAATATTATTGTTGATGAAAGTTGTTAGTATTAAAAGATTTTGATGGAATTCTTGGGAATGCAATATTATTCCGAAATGTGAATCAGAAATGCATCTCCTCAGTTCGATTATCTCACACAAAGTTGTTAAATAGATGCCATATATTTTGTCAGCTGCTAAAGTAGTACATTAATTTTTTTGCAAATGTGGCTCAATTTTGCATGAAATAAAGTAAACCAAAGCAAATGGTACCGATGTTTCCTAACGGACAAAACTCAAACCGTGCTCGCAGGATTATGAAAGAGAGAAGCCAAGTCTTACAACGATAACGTTCAATATACCCGAACACGTTTGCCTTTGAATACGGTATTTTTTCGTTGTCACTTCGCACCAACACTGCAAAAATAATGAAAATAAGAAAGAAAAGAGTCGCAGTTTGAAGAAAAGTAGAACTTTACCAACAGAATCCATTTAATAAACTTCAGAAGCGATGTCGCTATTTCCGGCATACGCCACCTCTCCACCATCAACAAGCGCGTCATCTGATGCTCCTGTTGCAACCACCTCCATCTCTTCTTTCCCGTCCTTTGCCTCTGCACTTTCCGAACATAGACGATCTAGTTCGTCTCCAGAGGTTGTAACTGTTGAGTCAGATGATTCAGTTGAAGTTATAAAAGAAAGGAAACGCAAGAAGAAGCAGAAACACGAAAGAAAGGAAAAGAAACGGAGAAAGGACAAGGATAGAGATAAAGAGAAAAGTTCGAAATCAAAAAAGATTGTTGAAGTGAAAGGTAATAATTGATTTAGAGTAAAATGAAATGATGAAATCGAATCGTTGCACAATTGTGGACGGCCTGTTTGCGATTCATTTACTTATTTTGCAATTTGCAAGTATCTGATTCTTCTATATGCTGATTAGAGTCAATGTTTCTTTGCTATTCGAAAGTTATTATAGAATTCCCATATAAAATTAATAATTTTTAAAAATATGTATTCGTGGTAACTGCACGTAAGATGCGCGGAAGAAACATGGAACGTTAACTCTAATAAGCCCTATATTGCCTCTTAATCTTATGCAGTAGTAACTGTAATTCAGCGAATCCATCAAGAGACATCATTTATTTGTGCTTTACCATACATAACTCTATGAAAATGATTACATAAAGAATTAAATAGCAATCACGTCATAAAAGAGAATTATTCCTATAAAATATTACATTAAAATGTTAAAATATTTATATAGAACTATTCATATTTCAGTGCCGTCAAGACCAGTGGTAGAAGAACGCCCTAAATGGTCATTCCTGGACACGCGCAACGCAAAACTGTCCGACGATCAGCCATTCATAGTGGATCGATTTCCTGATTTTGACAACTTTCACTACGACAGCATTTATAAACGCCACGTACCCGAATATACTTTGCAAGTGAAACGGTGCCTCGGAGGGAACAAAGTAATCGATTCTGCGCTGTTTGGTGCGAAAGCTGTGAAAACCGTAACCGAGCGGTACTTTGATCGGAAGGCGCTAAGAAGATTCGCTAACAAGTCCGGCACTGATGTTCAGGTAGATATCTCGTTAATTTTGTTGTTAATTCTTTGTTTAAATATATATTTTATATAATACAGTTATACTATAAGTTGAATGAGTTATGAATTAGATGACTTTTGCAAGAATACGATATATCTTATATTGGGTAACTTGGTTAGAAGAGAAATATGTATATAAGAGATTCAGTCCTCTACGATACTGCAATGCTTAAAAGAGCCGAATGTACAAGGGATTTCCTGCATTTTATTTTATCTACCTTCCAGTGTAGTTCATTATTTCTCGTACCGTAATTTGAAAGTTATATGAGACGCTTTTAACAAACTTATTCTTAACTTTTTACTAGACACCATTTGACATAGTAATAGCTAATTTGCGCTCAAATATTAACGGCCAATTAGCGGTTGTATTGTTAATTTTAAAATTAATAATATTAATAAAAAATGTTTACCAACAGGACTCTAGCGAATGATGTTTATGGCAAAACTCTTTAGAAACTTTTTGAATTCGTTATGAGATCACTTAAATTACCGCCATTTTTATGTGTTTCTTCAGAACCCATCGGTTCGACGACGCTCTGGAAAGAACCTTCAGGATTTGGGCGAATTCGTGCCAGTGGTGCAGCAGAAATTGAAGAAGAACGAGGAGGAGCTCTTATGGGATCCGTCAATCCAGGTATCAATTGGGTGTTGGCATACAAAATGTGGTTATTTTGATATCAAATGAACTATTATACAAGAATCGTGCATTTCAATCAATAATATATTGAATTGTAGCATACATTATGGTGCTTTTTCAAATGTATTCTTTTTTGAAACAGGCATCCTTTTCGGTTTTTTAAGCTAAAACATATCCTAATTAATATGGAAATGGTGTGAATTGTTGAAATATGTAGCAGATAAATGAGCGATCAATGTTGGAAGTACCATAGCGAATTCATCTTCTCTTCAGATGTACGTTCCGGTGACTCATCAACCCGAGGAGCAAGATGCCCCCCTTCCGCTGACCGAAGCCGATGCACAGACGCGTAGTCAGCTCATTAATAAACGACTGCAGGAAGAGCCGCACAATATCGACTTGTGGCTGCGGTTTCTGCGCACACAGGATGAGGTTAGTATACGGCAGAAATTGTTTAAGGAATTTTGAACACTAACAATTTTCCTCGCTGGAGAAAAACGTGAGAAACGTGCGATAAGTTACAATGCAGTGCGTATTTAATCCCATTTATTTAGTACTTAATTTAATTTATAATCGTATTTAATCCCATTTTTCAATTAAGTGGTTACAGTGTAAATTGCGAATTGCGCAAACATATTGATCAAAGTCGCATTCGTTATCAAAAATCTTGAATTTGTCAACTACGTTACTGACTTTCCATTCATTATCAATATATTGCTCTTTGTCCTATTTCTTATCAACAAACTTGCAGGTGTTCATGGCAGAGTTGCCGTCACGTTCAAAGAAAGACGCCAAATCAGCTTCGACTGGTGGTGATTCGTTGAAAATGACAGACCGACAGTTAGTCGATCGAAAGTTGGCGATAGTCGATCGAGCTCTCCTCAAGAATGTCGCCGATATTCGCCTGAAATTGGCCCGTCTCGCCATCGGAAGAGACGTGTGGGACAGAGAACGATTGAAGGAAGAGTGGAAAAAAGTCGAATTTCAACATGTCAACCGAACAGAGATGTGGGACGGGTATCTTTCGTTTGGAGAACGCCATCTCGCTACGTTCAGCGTCACAGCGCAGGTATAGTAAATTTTAAAAATCAGTTGTTTAATGGTAGTATCAATCGTATTTTGTTGTGGGAATGATACGCATTTTTACCCTCCTTTTGAGCTTCATTTTTTGTTTGTTACAGAGTCTTTTATCATGATTCGTCACTTGTGTTCAATTTTGTCATCTCTACATTCAATTAGAACGCTAATTTGTCGATATGGTATGCAGGAATTGCGAAATCGAATGCAGAAGTGTCGAAATGTGATGAAAGGCGGTGTGAAATCTCTCCTATTATTGAATAAAATAATGTGCAATAAGTGCAAGAGATTCGTAGCCTAATTTCATGGTTTATTTCAGTTAGCCCTGTACGACCGGTGTCTGCAGCGGCTACAGACGGTGCTATACGGAACGATGAAGACCCATCCGGCACTCCCGGGTACTGAACATTTCCTCCTCGATGTCCTCCTTCGACGCTGCCGATTTCTGCTGTCCCTAGGATTCCCCGAAAAGGCCATCGCTTGCCTCCAAGCGGCGCTCGAGTTTAACTTTTTCCGACCAGTCGACGTCGACAAACTGCAGCTTGAGGATAAACGGCGGTATTTCGAGCCCTTTTGGGATAGTGCGGCGCCGAGGATTGGCGACGAAGGGGCGATTGGTAAGCGATCGCTTTAGTGTGCGCTTATTTTATGCAGATTTTAAGAGTACCGTATTTATTCTAATAGAACGACAGTCTCTAATAGTACGACAGTCTCCAATAGTACGACATGGTACGGTCTCTTCGAAAAATAGTACGACTGTCTCTAATAGTACGACATGTCGTACTATTAGTATACTGATATCTCATTATCAAGGGAAACGGATTCGGTAGCCTACACTGCTTGTATGTTCTCGCCTCGCGCTTTGCGTGTCATGTGCAGTCCTTATCTCATAACA